>JAOTRA010099766.1:0-11257 GCA_026260255.1 Pseudolaguvia tuberculata
ACACACACACACACACACACACACACACACACACACACACACACACACACACACACACACACACACACACATCATTTCCTGGTAAATATCACAGTTGCATAAGCCAAAAAAGAGAGAGACCCTCCTTCCTTTTAGGCTTAAATGTCACAGTCACAGCCAACATCTGAATCTCTTGTACCCCTGAACCCCAAACTATGGAATTTACGCCGCTAAACGGGGTTAAAGCGATTTATAAATGTTAAACAATAATAATAATAATTCATGCAGACATTACAAATGTTTCAAGTAAAAGTGCTGAGAAGAGACAAGCACCATGAATGGAGCTATTCTCGAGGACAGGAAGACATTCTCATAGAAGAAAAGGGAAGAGAAAGGAAAAGCATTAGCATTAGTCTTTTTTCCACTCACAAGTGGAACCAAGCGGGACATATTAATACAGGATTTGCGTCAATGGAGACATTTGCATAAATTCTTATCTGTTCTAATGCATAACATTTAAAATGCGCATGAAACCGTAAGATGTGGTGACTGACGGTGTATTTTACGCTTACTGTATTTATTACTATAAGATTTATTCACTTGCCATTTTTTTTACTTTCATATTACTAAATCTGATCAAAGAAGATCTTTACACAATTTTCCAAGCTTTGGCAGATGTTTAAACTACTGGATTATCATGCGTTGCTGCTGCTGATGTTGCACGCTGCGTGCCTTTACAGCTGCTGGAAACTCTGTCTGGAATAACGGAAGTTCATTTCACATTGACTGATTTTGAATCATTGACAGGTCGTGATATTTGGCATACCAAATATTTCATTATTCCCCCTCCAGGATTGCCACTCACATAAATGAGCAGTTATTTGTTTTGTTTTTTTAAAACTGTCAGTGAGTGAATTTCAGAGGTAATCGTGCACTGGGAAGTCAGACGCTCAGTGTGTAAGGCATCGAAGGCATCTAATGAGTGGCAAAGAAGCCCTGGAGACGTCTAGTCAGTCTTTAGACCTTAATATCATAAAGGATCCGTGGAGGGAGCTGAAGTGTCAAAGCTGCCAAATATCAGTCTCAAAACCTTTAATGACATGATCTGCAAAGTGAAGTGGGACAAAATCCCCCTCTGAGACGTGTGCAAATCTGGTGGCCAACTACAAGAAATGTCTGATCCCTATTTTAACCACTGAGTAACAAGTGCTGTCAAATAAGTCATATTTATTTCTCTTATTAAAATGTAAATGAATCACTTTTTTTTTTTTTTTACACTTTTGTGGTGTAGTTTGGTTTTGTTTCCTGGAGTTCTGAGTCGTTTGGTGTAGTTCTGATGTGTTTTGTGTCATTTGGTTTTGTTCCGTGTAGTTTGGTATAGTTCTAAGTCCTGGAGAAATGTTTTATTCTACTGTGTACTTCATCTGCAATATGTCTGCAGACAGCAGAGCTTCATGTAGACTATCAGGGGTGATTGTTATGATGGTCAGCCCATCAGTGGCCGCTTGGGGTTTAAAAAAGTGCTATTTGTTCGACGTAAACTGACTACGACAACACAGTGTTGGTTCACATGAATATACATGAACACCATTAAGGCTGGAATCTCCTGCAGCATCCAGTCTGCTTGATGAATTTCACTGGACAAACTCTGCGACCTCTGTTTGCTGCGAGGACCGGGTTCTCACACACTTCATCAATAGTAGTGCACAAGGAAATGGAAGTGTGGGAAGAGGGCGCTAAAACAGGAAAATAAACCCGGACTACATCAGACTCCAGCGAACCACCACTGTGTGAGTTAAGAGACTGCTGTGTTTATTTATTTATTTTTATTTTTTTTCTTCTGGACACCATAAAGCTAACCTCAACATGGTATAAGAACTTTATGCTGGTGTCTGACTGCTGTTCATTGTCAGTGGAGTTGTGATCTTTACTTGTCTCCGTTACTATTGTCACTTAATTTCTATTAGTCGGTGTCTCTGAGTCTCTGTCTTTGTGTTGTTGTTATCACTTTGTTTTGCACTTATCCTGTGTCTTTTGTCTTGTACAGAGCCGTGTGGGTTCCCAGAGAAACGCTCAGTCATATATGGTTAAAATGACAATAAAACCTCTTTGACTAACTTGACAGGACTGTATGTCAAAAAGCTCCGTTTTTTTCTGGGCAGAAGTTTACACGAGAAGAAAATATATTTTGTTTAACAGATAGAAAAATAATGTTGGAATAATTTACCTTCTATCTATTTGGTAGAAAGGCACTGGTTGTAAGGGGACATAATACTTTAATATTCATACATAAATATGAATACTTGTGTGTGTGTGTGTGTGTGTGTATGTACCACCCACCTGTGACTCCACCAGGAAAGGGGTTGCTCACGGTCACCGTGGAGAAAGAAGTAGCAGCTCCCCCGAAGGGAGTCATGACAGCTGAGGATCCACCAAATGGCGTGATGGTAGCAGAATGGCTATTGTAGCTGCTGTTGGGACCCTTGTGGGGAGGTGACTGGCCCATCTGAGTAGGATCTGGCCCATAGTGGCCCATGTGGGGGGAAACAGAGGTGTGGTTCGAAGCATCTGGTTGGTACTTCAGTGAAGGTCCTTTGTCCTCTTTACTTTTGACACAGCCCATTGTTAAGCCTGGAGAGAGACAGTGAGAAGGTAGGATAGCTGGTCAAATATAATAGACAAGCTCTGCACAAGGGTTTCTTACACTTCGGTTTTTACACTAGACGTTTGATACATGATACAAGAACTGAAAATTGGAGGGTTTCACAATTGTGTACATCGAAATATCGCAATTGTGTACATGATATGAATTTCACAATAAATGATTGATTCAAAATTGCATGGGGTCCTTAAGTCTGTTTTAAGGGCATTGGTGACTCAAATGGTTAAAGTGCTGAGATGTTAATTCGAGAGACCAGGAAGCACTCCACCATTTTTGGGTTCTTTAGCAACACCCTTAACCCTTCCTGCTCCAAGGTGCTGTGCAATAGCTGACCCTGCACTCTAACCCCCAACTTACTATATCAGAGGGATATCAGAGAAAGACATTCCACTGTTTGTTGTACTGTGTATAATGTATGTGACAAAATAAAATTTCGAATGGAATTTCGAATAATGATGCAGGAACAGGAGGTCTCCTGTTTGTTTTATCTTTTTGACTGTTTTCCCCCCAAAGTGGCTCATGAAATTGTGATGGCTACGCCAAAATCATCATTCTTTAGGGCTGTACCCATCGTAAGGTCAACTCGGACTTTGAATCATTGTCATGTTGACACGTTCCATGCAACGTTTTAACACAGCCACAAAACATAAGAGATACATCAACATGTTTTAGAGTGGAGATGGTGTACTTTACACTGTAAACCTGGTGGACATTTCCAGTGAAAAGTGTTACATTTCCAAAAGTGTTCTAGTGTTACAGTAATGTAAAATGTAAAATTGCCAAAACTAGCATCTTTGACAGAGCTGGCTTAAATGATTTGGTGCCATGTCATGGCTTTGATGCCAACTTAGATGGGATATATAAATTTTGTTTTTGTCTAATTACTTCAGACAAATCCAGCCCAGCCATTATGGTAGCACAAGCCAGTGCAGTCTTAGTGACAGTCTCCGACCCGGTTAATTAGGAGGGTTGCATTAGGAAGGGCATCCAGCATAAAAATCCACTAAGTAGAATGTGGCGACCCCTAACGGGAGCAGCCAAAGGACAAAACAAAAATTCAGACAAATCCAGTAGCATTAAGTTTTTGTCTAGGTGAGCTATTTGGCAGAACTGAAAGAAGTGCCGCCTTATTGAGCACCTTAAATAAGATTCGAATATCTGTAGGACACAAAGTCCAAAAAGAAAATATCTTAAAATGTCTGAAAGAGCTCAAATTTGTTTTACACTGCATAAAAGCAACCAGGACTGCAGCTATAAAATACAAATGATTTACAAGCTACAGTAACCATCCCAATCCACACAGTCTAAAGCGCATGACGCAGGATGATCGCTTGGTTACAGACAGGCATGTACCTCTGCGAGTTAGGACGATTCTAAAAACCTGCATATAACCCCAGAGAACCTTTTATTAGGAGGAACAGTATAGAACAACTGTGGAAGACCCAACTTCACATTGTTTCATCCACAACTGTTCACACGTTAATAATTAGGTTTACATTGTCCTGCACAGAGCCTTGACTTCACCTTCAGGAAGAGATAAAACACTAAACAAACCGAATGATTAATAATCGATACTGGTATCAGCACTGATACCAGAAACCTACATACAAATAATAATAATAACAATGCCAAACAATACACGACTCTATATTGGCAGGGACAAAAATATTGGTTCTCAAACTCTGTGTTTAGAATAATGGTATCGGTGTAGAGGTTACAATTGAGAATAGTTATTGGCTATTAAAATATCTGACAATAATAAAAAAATAGTTACTGAATATTACAGGGCGACACGGTGGCTTAGTGTTTTACTAAGAAGAAGGTCCTGTGTTTGATTCCTGAGCAAGGGTCTTTCTGTGTTCAGTTCTCCTTTTGCTTGCATGGGTTTACTCCAGGTCCTCTACTTTCAACTAACTGTCTGAAAACATACATTTTAAGATAATTGGTGATTCTCACTTGCAGTGTGTGTGTGTCTCTGGGATTGATGGATGCGACCCATGCAGCTTCCAGACAGTCTGTAGATTTAAAGTGCTACTCAATACCAACCTCCAGTGCAGTAAAAACACATTTCTCTTAACGCAATACTTTAAGTTTCATTCATGCAGTTAAACACAATGTCTCATTTCAAAACAAACATTCTGGTAGCCCAAATGTTCTCCAATACCCATCAGAGAAGGTAGTAATAAGTCGAAGCTCATTTTTAAACATCCAAGTAGTAACTACGTTCTATAAGTGCTTTCTAGACAAGAGCCATAAAGTGTTAAAACACTGTGTACCAGATAAGACACAAAAGCCTCCTTTGTACTAACAGTATATAAACTGGTTGGTAGACGGCACCCATATATGCATGATGAATATCCAGTTCCAATTCTGTTACATTTACAATTGAGTGATGAACAACTGATCATAAAGGGCTTTGCTCAGGGGTCCAGCTGTGGCAAAGAAATGGTGCTGGGAATCAAACATTGATCTCCCAATTAACAGTCATATACTATACACCAGGAGTGGCCAACCCGCAGCTCCTTACCTGGTTTCATGCAGCTCTTACGTTCATGTCAAAGTGAGTTTTTTAATGCGCGCATTCGCTTTACTTGAGTTCAATGCGGTTTTTGTGAAACGCGCCTGTGCGTGAGATGAAAATATCACACAGTTTCCCAGTAGACGCGACATCATTTATGTAAATAATTATCATCTTAACTCTCGCATAGTATCACACTGTCCCGCCACACTATTGAACACAGAATAACGGATATTAAAACGGCTTATAGAATAACAGTTACACTCTGACCTTCAAGCATGTGAGTATTTTAGTGTCACATTGGATGAGAGCTGTGACATACAAGACAAGCCTCAGTTGGTAATATTTACACGGTCTGTGTGTAACGATTGAGTGATATTGTGCCATTAAAAACAGAACTTGTGAAAAAAACAATAGGGCTGAATTGTTTACTATTGTAAATTATTATATTTTAGTTTGTGGACTTGGTTGAACTGAGAATTTGTTTTTGTGTGTGTGTGTGTGTGTGTGTGTGTGTGTGTGTGTGTGTGTGTGTGTATGATGGCTCTTTGCAGTAACACAGTAAAAAACTGTGGCTCTTGGTCTCGGATTGGTTGGCCACCTGTGCTATACACTATAACCACTGTTTACTTTATGCATAAAGACCATTTTTTAATCTGGACAGAATTCTGTCTACTAAAACAAGAATAATATTCATTCATTCATTCATCCTCTAACATGCTTATACTCTAATTTGTGTTTACAGGGGTCTGCTGGAGGCTATCCCAGTGCACATAGGGCGAAAGGCAGGAGGTCCCACCCTGGACAGGTTGCCAGTCCTGTGTAGCTGCATACAGGAGTCAGTTTGATCATCAGCAGTCAGATCATCAGCAGCAGCTACAGTATCCAGAATAACACTTTAACCCAAATCCGTTTATTTGCTTCCTTGTACACATGGATTTCAAATAGTCAGAAACGTTTACAATCGTTCTACCACTTTACACAAAACCAAATTAGGCAACTCTGGAAAGCACTGTGTGCGTCATTGGCTTGCCGCTTTTCTGGAGGTCAGCAGGCAGAGATTAGTTACTCATTACAGAGCTCTTTATCCTGACTAACAGCAGGTAGTGACAGAGCAAGAACTCCACCATAATAAACCTATGAGCAGGAATAGACAGAAATATTACACCCACTTCTCAATGACAATCATCTGCTCAGCAAAAGCCGACCCATTTCTGAGAACACACATGACTCGGCTCAGTTAGGTAACTACCAAGCAGTGCACTTAAGGTGGGGTACAAGGTGATTATTAAACCGGCACTAAAGAACAGATTTTCTTTTTTACTTTTAAGACGGGGCGGCGTAGTAGTAGTAGCAAAGTCACCTCACAACAAGAGGGTCCCGGGTTCGATTCCAGGGCTTGGGATCTTTCTGTGCGGAGTTTGCATGTTCATCCTGCTCTTGTGTGGGTTTCCTAAGGGTACACCGGTTTCCTCTCACACTCCAAAAACATGCACATTAGGTTGATTGGTGATTCTAAATTGCCCATAGGAGTGAATGTGTGTGTGAGTGGTTGTTTGTCTATGTGGCCCTGCGATGGACTGGCGACCCGGGGTACACCCGCGCCCTATGTGAGCTGGGATAGACACCAGCAGACTGCTGTGACCCAGCAGACAGTCTGCCTTCCAGTCAATTTTCCAGTGTAAAAAAAACAATTGGCTGATCATAGCAGATCTGAATTTTCCAGGATACTATAAAATAAAATACACAAATCTACTGAAAATGAAAGACTTGCCTTATAATGTTATTAAACTTTATACAATTGAATTCTGGGCCATATGCAAAGTTCAACCCATACCAAAGACGACAACACACACTGCCTTTTTAGTGCTGCCAGTGGAGAACAGTTCCTTAGTTCGCGAAGTGTCGAGAACAGTTCCTCAGTTCGCGAAGTGTCGAGAACCACGTTACTGAATAATCAGAGGAACTTTACTCAATAAATGGAGCTTGAGAAACAGAACATCTGTTTGATATTCAGTGCCAATAAGTGCAGGTCGTGTTCACATAACCGGGGCAGATTAATTAGTTACTAGCGGAGAAGTTAAAATCTTAGGAAGTCATAATGACTGAAAAATCTAAAAAAAAAAGATCCAATCCCAGAGATGAGGTTCGTTCTTTCGTGCGTGCGTGTGTGTGTGTGTGTGTAATCAATGCATAAAAGCATGCACACACACACACACACGAGAAAGAACTCTACCTGGACTACTACACACTGACAAAAGATCAAGCTTTTAACGCAATGGGCAAGTTCTATCCTGCCTGTGCGAGTACAGACCAGAACCTGGAATCAGATGATTTACACAACTTTAAAATCACATTTGTTTTGCTTTTGCAGGGGACATTTTAGATCGAATCCTAAAGGATCATATGCTTTAAATTGAGTTTTCTGTCTCCATGTTTTATTCCCTTTATCATAGACTGCTGCCAAATGTCACCAAAACTTAACTACTATAAAAACATCAAGGATACAAAATGAGGCAAAAAATATATTATTATTCTGGATTTTGCAATTGTAACATTCAACCTCCAGTTCACAGTGTGTGTGAGGCCACATATGATAAAACATAGGGCGAGAGGCAGGAGTACACCCTGGACAAGTTGCCAGTCCATCGCAGGGCAACATACAACTAACACACATTCAGTCCTCTGGACAATTTAGAATCACCAATCGACCATTAAGTCCATGTTTCTGAACAAATAAACTCTGCAGAGAAGCTTCCCAGCCCGTAAAACGAACCCAGGACCTTCTTGTTGTGAGGCAACCGCATTACCACTACGCCACAGCACCGCCCATTAATATAACAATAAAAAGTAATAAAAGTGCAGTATTTATTCTTACTGTGTGGTTAATTGAGTGACAGTCACACCATCCAACAGCTGTTACACCAACACCATCTGACATGGAGCAACTCCTAATGAGGAGCTCACCAACGCCATGAGCCTACAAACTCAGTAAAGACGCAGCGCCTTTGAATGCAGTGCCATAAGACTGCAGTGTGTTAATGCTGAGTTCAGAGAAAGACTCGTGCAGAAGGACTAATAGATAAAACTGAAAAAAAGGAAGTTTTACGTTTCATAAAAGTAAGTTGCGCAAAAAGAAACACTGATTTTGTTTAATAGATATTTTTAAAAATATTTACTAAAAATAATTTTTTAAATAAAATTATAACCATCTAACTGGTAGAAAGGCCCACTGCATCTGCTGGACTACAGGGAATAAGGAAATCTATAAAATAATCTATAATCTATACAAATTCACACTATTAAAAAAAAAAGGAACTTGTAATTAGATTACACGAATCACACATCTCTTGTTTAAACTGAATTCTTGTCTTCCGGCTGCTCCCGTTAGGGGTCGCCACAGCGGATCGCTCTTCTACACACTACAGTGTCCTCTACATCTGTCACTTTCACCCCAACTACATGCATGTCTTCCTTCACCATATCCATAAACCTCTTCCTTGGTCTTCCTCTTTTCCTCCTGCCCACCGCCTGAATGCTCAGCATGCTTCTAGCAATATAATTCAATATAATTCTTCTCGTTTAAACAGAATTAATTGAAGTAAATGGAGAACTTTATTTGATGGATCTGATTTTTCGGTGAAACCTTTGGAAGCCTGAGATCAAGCTGTTCTACACGGCAGTGAGCCGAAGATCTCATGTTGTTATGCAATATGTAAACCACAGGCTTCAGACCCTTTAATTCAACTGCCAGCCACATAAGCACCATGGAAAGTTTGCAATCCAAGACGTTTTTCTAAGTCCATTGATTTTACTCCGGACAAGGGAGGAATCTACCTTCTCCTGCTATAAATAACCTTAATAACGAGGCAGCCAGATTGGACAGTGGTGCGGTGTTTGTAAATAGTAGGACAATGAGCAAAAGTAGGGCTTTTCTTGGTTATCTGTAAATTAAGCTACCATTCTCCCAGCACTGCAGAATAACCATGGCATCTAACCACTACTGCCAGAACTAAGCAAGGGGTGTAAATGTCGGGGGGGGGGACTTCCTTCCGAGCCCAATCCTACCACAAAAGCCACCTGCTGTGCCTGTCAAAAGCTAAAGCGATGGGATGATGATGATGAGAGAAACTTGAAACTTGAAGGAACAATCAAAAGACATTGTAATCTTTTTCGAGAATAAATAGATAAGTGTGTGGGAGTGTGTTTGTGTGTGTGTGTGTGTGTGTGTGTGTATACCAGGGATTAGTATTGGTCTGAAAGAATAAACTGTGTTTATAACTTTACATTTTGTTGTTTTTAGTGTAAAAAGTTCTACAAACTATAGAAGAAAGTGTTAACCTAAAGCTTCTGTGGGACGCCGGAGAAGCCTGTGGAAGCCAAGCCTTTGAAAGCTGAACCTTTGTTCCTCACCTGTCTATTGGTTTACATTTACGACATATGGGACACGCCCTTAAACTTTGCTTAGAAGTCCAGCAGTTGTAGATTGGTAGTTCTGGGAAATGAACCCACAATCATTCAATCAGAAATCAATAAAAAAAAAAGCACATGCACCAGTGAGTAACGTGTGTACATTTCCTGGCAATTTTGAGTTTATCCCGAAACACAACTAACAATGTCTAAATGTTCCGTTCACAACGTAATAAATAAATAAATAAATAAATAAATAAATAAATAAAAGAAATTCTCGCTATCTTGTGAGAAAATCTAATTAGAACAATGTTCTTGGGATGAAGGTTGAGGAGATTCCTTCAGAAACCTACCCTAACCTGATTATTTTGAGGTCACCACACACTGAAAGAAGTGAAAGAAATCCAAGGAGGAGGGCGGGATAACCAAATGGATCCACCATAATAATGATCAGCAAAAAGAAGCTGAAGAAAACATCCGAAACTGTCTGAAATGTTTAAAATTATAAAAATCATTCATTCATGCATTCATTTATTCATCTTCTAAACTGCTTATTTCCTAATTAGAGGTCCTGGAGATACCACAGCCATCACCTCTCAACACCGCCCTTAATCTCACCCAGAAGCAATAGAAGTAGTGTATTGAATTGACTGACGGAAGTTAGAAGGGAGATAATCGGTTTGTGGTAGTAAAAACTGTAACAGGATCAGTTAAATTAACCAAAACATGAATCTCGTCTGGTCTTTACTTTAGTTACCAATCGAATCGTTCTGATGACATCATGACAGAGACAGAGAGAGAGCGAGAGAGAGAGAGAGAGAGAACCGCGTGGTCTTGAACTTGTCTTTTCTTTACTTTAGACCCTGAAATTGAATCTGTTCGATGGAAGTGGGTGAATAACTGAAAGCGCGCGGTGTTTATAGAGTTTTGCAGGTTTTTTCCCCTTACCTTCACACACACCGTTTCCTCTATTCTTTTCATGCGTCTTCTGACTTTAACCGCCACTGAAAACAGCAACTGTTTATGAGAAATGTACAATCTGCTGTCCCCATACTTCACATACCGAACCGACTGGACTGGACTGGAGCAATGCGGTGTGTGTTATTGTTGATGATCTGGGTTATATAAATTCGCACGCGTCACATTAACCAGAACAGAAATGGAGAGTAAAGAGAAAAAAGCCGATTAAACCGGAACCGGTAGAGATTCAATGAAAAAGCAGGCCGCTTCCCAGCACAGGACGCCTACTTTTCTTTTTCTCTTTTCTTCTTTTCTCTCCTGTTCTTCTGCCGCCCTGCCCCCTGCCTCAGAGCTCCGTATCGCCTGTGAAATGAGGCCGTGTCCAGCCAGTGTAGCGCTTTCCCTCTCCTATGGAGGAATTTGTGATTGGAGCACAACATGGCCGCGTCGGGAATCTCTTCCGGAAAGAACAGCGCGGTGAGGAGAACCTGGGGGAGCACATGTGCGCCGGCAGCTATAACAGCATTAATACCGGCACAAAACTCGGGACGTTTGCGCTTTTTTATTTTTTATTTTTTATTTAGGGAATAAAGCGTAGGGAACGTTTGTGTTATGTTTGTTAGTGTGGTTTATAGCGCCCCCTGTCGGTTGTTTGCTCAGATTTGTTCTGTCGCTATGCTGGGAAACGGAAGCCACGTTGAAATAAAACTGATCATATATATGAATAT
>JAOTRA010099776.1:0-11256 GCA_026260255.1 Pseudolaguvia tuberculata
TGTGTGTGTGTGTGTGTGTGTGTGTGTGTGTGTGTGTGTGTGTGTGTGTGTGTGTGTGTGTGTTTGTGTGTGTGTATTTATCTCTTTTACACAGTCAAGCAATGCAGAGTTAACAGTCTTTCCTGGTGGTAACTTGGTGGTGCTGGCAATCGAATCTGATCTTCCAATTAGCAGCCTTAACCGCTGCAATTTATTTTTTTTACAACACAAATGGTATCTTAATGGTACCTCAGTTTTTCCCAAGCTAGCATTTTCAACTTATTATCTAGGTTGAATTAATCTACACTGTGGCAGGAAGAAATAGAAAGACACCCTTACATAAAATACAGGCATCAATTTACGGGTAACAATTTAAACCACAGTTAGCCTAGTGGTTAGGTATTAGTTGATTCCCAAGCACGGGACTTGCATGTTTTCCCTGTACTTGCATGGATTTTCTCTGTGTACTCTGGTTTTCTCCCACAGTATAAAACAAGACTGGTGATTTTTGACCTGCCCATAAGGGAGTGAGTGTGTATGGTTGTTCGTCTATGTCAGGTCATGTGATGGATTGGCAACCTGTTCAGGGTGTACCGCTGCGTTTTGCCTTATGTGCACAAGGATTGGATTCAGCAAACCCCCTGTGACCCTGAATTAGTGAATAAAGCGAGAATTCTGTCAATCTAGTTCCTCCTACAGTTCCCAAATAAGTGAAATGCGTGATGAGTGTTAAAAATAGGCCGCATTTCATTTACAGTGCAATTCATTACTAGGGAACTGTAACCACATCTGCATGAAAATTAACTAATGAACCAAACAATGTCAGAGTGGGTTGACTGAGGATGTGACCCAAGATAAATTTCCTCACACTCAGTCTAAGTGTTTAACCTGTGCCATGCTTTTGAGCTCAGTGGGAAACTCGGTTAAGCCCTGCAATAATCAATCACTAGCACACAACCAGAACGGTTTCCTGGTGTGTAGACAAATCTGAACTCGGCCCATGTCTCTAAGGACTCATGGCATCACAGCTAATAGCTCCCCTTGTCAGTAGTAGCAGTAAATTAAGCACACACTTGCCAAGTACACACACACAACACAACAAGCAAAAGAGTGTGAGGAGACGCCTACGGCAATGCCTCATATAACCGATACTGCGGGTACGAAAGCCAGCAAATCCTCGGCCTTCCAGAATTCAGAGGATAATAAAATGAAGAGATAATGTTTTTTTAATGGCTAACTATTATACATTGTTCAGCATTTTTAAAAGCGCTAATGTTATATTACCTAGCTTTATTTACTCCCCCTGAAAAACTCGAACACTACATTAAACATTTTGGAATTGAACTTAAATTTTTTAACCAAGGCGGCTGGGTGGCAAAGTGGTTAGCACGTTTGCCTCACAACAAAAAGGTCCCGGGTTTGATTCCCAGTCAAGGGGGTCTTTCTGTGTGAAGTTTGCATGTTTACCCCATGTTTGCGTGCGTGGGTTTCTTACAGGTACTCCGGTTCCCAAAAACATGTATATTAGGTTGAATGGTGATTCTAAATTGTCAATAGAACTGAATGTGTGTTCGTCTATGTGTGGCCCTTTGATGGACTGTCAACCTGTCCAACGTATACCCCTGTCTCTGGCCCTGTGTGCAGGGGGACAGACTCCAGCAAGTTCCTGTGACCCCAAATTAGGGAAAAAGTGGGTTAGAAAATGAATGAATTTTATTTTGTTCTTTGACAATAAATTCAACTAAGAACTCAACATCCACCACTTCATTCATTCATTCATCTTATTCCCTAATTCCCTAATTCAGGGTCGCTGGGGTTCTGCTGGTTCTTATCCAAGCTCACATAGGGCAACAGGCAGGGGTATACGTTGGACAGGTTGGCAGTCCATTGCAGGGGCGTCCACCCCTTTGCTTTAATAAATGCTTAATGAAGACTGTGATTCATTTCAGAAAACGTGAGAACACTTTGTTTGAAGATGATCTTCATAGGACCATCGCAGCGTTAATGAACTTAACTTAAGCTTTAGATAATAAGCCAATCTGCCTCCCACTCCCCAACTGTGTTACAGAGGAATCTGTACAGGAGACGATCCAGTTCTAAAAGATTATTCATATGGGTTGCACCATCACGCTTCCCATGGTCTTATTAACTTTTACTGCCGTGTCTTGTGTAGGACATTTTCACCTTAATATTTAATAGATCTTTGAACACATATCCATAGACCATGCATGTCATGCCCTCCTCTGTGATGAGCGTGTCCGGCGTGCTGCCGGTGTGCAGTGGCACACGCACGGGCTCGGCTGCGCTTGAGCGCTCTCATGGGTGCGTGAGCGCGCACGCAGCTGAGTCTCGTCGTGAGCTAAATGCGCACGCATTTCTCCTAGGGTTGTTGGATTATTTCCCTTTTTGCCCTTTCTACCTTTCCTGCCCTTTTTTGCCCTTTTCGCCCATCTTGCCCATTTTTCCTTTTTGCCCTGTTTTCCCAAGTCTTATCATGATCTTATGAGTTTTTTTAATCTCGTTTTATCCCAGTGGAGGCCGCTGAGCGTCTGCCTGGTCCGGAGGTGGTCGAGGAGCGTCTGCCTTGTCCGGAGGTGGTCGAGGAGCCTTGTTCTGCTCCTAAGGAGGTCAAAGGGCCTTGTTCTGCTCCTGAGGAGGCCTGGGGTGTGTGTGTGTGTGTGTGTGTGTGTGTGGTTTTTCATCTATGTGTGGCCCTGCGATGGACTGCGTGCCTCTTGCCCTATGTGCACTGGGATAGGCTCCAGCAGACCCCTGTGATACCAAATTAAGGAATAAGCGTGTTAGACAATGAATGAATGGCTCAATAGTGTGTCTAACTAGATATCAGTATTTACACACACACACACCTTTAAGTCCAGTTTTTAGCATGGTACATAATTTGCACTGAAGGTCCCTGGTTTGATTCTGTGTGGAGTTTGGGTGTACTGCACTGTATAATGGACAACATTTATTTTAGAGATGATACCTCCTTTTTTGGAAAAAGGGAAAAAAAGACGTTTATGCATCGCCGTGCGGATAACTGCTAACGATTTTACAGCAGTTATTGTCGAGGTGCTTTGTGTTTTCATGGAATCTCACACAGCTCTTATGATAACAGCATATAATCATTGTGCATGGTAAATTGAGCTTAAATATTTAGTGTCGCAGCAGATTTCCATTAGTGCAGGGGAGAGAAACGGGACAGTGTAATTGTCCACAGCAGAGAGAGAAAGAGAGACAGAGAGAGAGAGAGAGGAAGTGAGAGAGAGAGAGAGAGGAAGTGAGAGAGAGAGAGAGAGAGAGAGAGAGAGAGAGAGAGAGAGAGAGAGAGAGAGAGAGAGAGAGAGAGAGAGAGAGGAAGTGAGAGAGGGAGTGAGAGAGAGGGAGAGAGAGAGCGAGGAAGTGAGAGAGGGAGTGAGAGAGAGGGAGAGAGAGACAGAGGAAAAGAGAGGATAAGTGATAATGACAAAACAGTCATGATGTGGATGGAAGAAAAGATGACGCACAGGGAAAACTAAAGAATATGAAACAGGAGAGGGGGAAAATAAATCAGAAGCAGAAACATATCAGCCGCTGCTTCATCATTTCTACTTGTAATTCCTACTCGTTGCTTTATTTGTTCACTGACCTTTGCATATTCCCACACATTATCCTTTACACTGCTGAAGCTATTTCTTATTAATGAGCCAAATAAATATTCAGAGACTTTTTTTATTTTATGCGTAGAGCTTTTCATAGCCAAACACTCAGTACCACTTAGAAACACATAGTAGGCTGGTGCTTAAGGCACCGACACCCATATACGCCTCGGGTCATTTCTGGGTCTCATCACTCTCTCTTTCTCTCTCTTTCTCCATTTTATCTCTGTCTGTTCTATAAATAAAGGCAAAAATAAATGGTAAGTACCGTATTTTCTGGACTATAAGATGTACTTAAAATCCTACAAGGTTCTCAAAAATCTGTCAAAAGGTTTTAGTACGTATTTTTGTGACTGAAACCAAAAAGGTCCGGTGCAAAAATTACGCGCTCTACAGGACTAAACTTAGCCACACCCTGCTCCGCCACCACTGGTTTATATAATAGAGAAGCTTGACCTTCCCATCACCACCATATTTTTAATTTAGGATTCGCCACATTTTTAAACCTATATTTTCCATAGTAACCTGGAGGGAGGACTACAATATGGGGCTAAAACTATTAATTATGGAAGCCGGGCCAAATGGACTGCAACAAATGCTTGCAAACCAGACTGTTACAACCATTGCAGGAAATTGTATTTATTTATTCATCCTCTATACCTGCATATTCCCTAATTCCAGCTCACGGGCATCTGCTGGAGCCTATCCCAGCTCTCCAAAAAGACAAAATCAGGAGGGGTACACCCTGGAAGGGTCATCGGTCTGTCAGAGGGCTACAAACACATCTATGGGCAATTTAGAATCATTAATCAACCTAATGTACATATTTTTAGACTGTAGGAAGAAACCGGAGTACCCGGAGTAAACCCACGTAAGCATAGGGTAAACCATGCAAACACAGACTTGAACCTGTGATCTTCTTTCTGTTTGCACATTCTTGTGTTACCTGCTGTTTTAGCCTTTGTTTTAAACAAATTACTTTATGACAGTAGTTTGGATAGCACATACACACACACACACACACACACACACACACACACACACTGCAGCCAGTTTTTAATACGAACACCACTATTAACTGAATCTCTTTTAATCAACCCTCAAATTATGATGTTTTCTGGGGCCTTCTAAGCTAAGCTATAGACACAATACTAATTGGTCTATGTTCTATCAAAAGCCATATGGCCTAGCAGAGACCTGTATATCCTTATTACACGCAGATGGCTGATTAACCCTTTGCTTACAGACATACATACACTATACTGCCAAAAGTTTTTGGTTATCTGAGCATGACAAATACATGCGATGTTCAATACCTTCTTCAAGATTGATTCCCATTTTTCTAGTAAAACCTTCCAGTCCATTGTTGTGCTTGAATGTGAGATATCTCTTCATTCAGCTCCAACAGTATTAGTGAGATCAGACACTAATGTCAGGTAAGGAGGTCTGACGTGGATCAGTCGCCATTCCAGTTCATTCCAGTTCTAATAATAACCCAGCATATGATAATAGAGGTCAGGGGTTTTGTGCTTAGGGTCGTTGTCATGCTGGAACAGTGTTGGAGTCTCTTAGTTCCGGTGAAGGAATAATGTAATGTTACAACCTACAACAAAAATTCTAGTCCAACTGTGGGTTTCCAGATTTGTGGCAACAGTTCTACTACATATGGATCTGACGGTCAGGTGACAAAAAAACCTTTAGTAAAATAGTGTATATGACCACACCTACACATCAAAACCTAGACACAGTTAATAACAATGTCACTCATCCCTAATCAATAGGTAAGTTATTTTGGAGCACCTATAAAACAAGTCATAAATTCTTGCTCTTGTGTCACACAACTCATACCCTTCAGTAAAATCCCTGTCACTTACTGGACTCAAAGAACATTTACAGCAATGGTATTAGAAAATAAACATGCCGTTCCAGGACAGTGTTCTATTTACTGTCTCTCTAAAAAATGACACTATATTGCCAGACGTGTGTGATCACATGACCATCAGATTAGTTTCTTCTCCAAAATACATTTTTCCTCTATTGGAACTAAGAGACTTCAATACTGTGTCAGCATGACAATGATCCTGAGCTTAAAACCCCTGATCACATGTTCCTATTATTATACTTTCTGTGTGGAGTCTGCATGTTCACCCTGTGGGTTTACTTCAGGTACTCCTGTTTCCCCCCCCCACAGTCCAAAAACATATATGTTAGATTGATTAGTGAGTCTAAATTGCACATAGAATGTGAGTGTGTGGCACTGTGATGGATTGGTGACCTGACCAGGAAGTACCCCTCCTGCCTTAGAGGGAAAAGCAGGTACAGAAGATTATCAAATGAGTGAGCTGGGATAGGCACCAGCAGACCCCTGTGACTCAGAATTAGGGTATAAGCGTGTAAGAAGATTAATAAATCAATGAATGAATTTCTGCAAGATCAGAGGAAAAACACCTTCTACTTCTTCTAACATCAAGTGACAAAAATCCCCTGGTTCTACTGAAAGGCTACGGGTAAGGATGATTCATGTGTTTTTACTAATGAGACATTTTGTTTCGGATCCTACCTGAATACGGTTTTCATGAATGTATACCACTACATTTGTTCCGATTAATATCTACATCAACAAACATGGTAGACAATCGCAATTAAGTGTGTTTTGAATCCTAATAAATTAATCCTGCTTACTGAACAGCATTTTTTCACTCCATCAACAGGGTTGTTATGGCGATGCTGGAATCCCTGAGCCAGAAGTCCACAGGGCTGGCCTCTCTTTCTTAGTGGTTACCATAACAACAGCGGAACTCTCAGGCAGAATCCCACAAAGCTTTTGGGCTCTTCAGCCAGGACAGGGCTGTATGTAAGATAACTGGTCCCTGCAAAGCTAAAACTGATGCTGATGCAGGCAGAGCTGCTTTTCCCATATGTTTTCCACTAAAGATAAGATGGAATATATTCGCTACGTTTTGCCTGAAAAGTAAAAGGTATTTGCTGAAGCAAGCCTTGAACTAAACACGTTATGATCTTCCATACAGAAAACAGGAGCAGGAGCCTATCACAGCGCACATAGGGCGAGAAGCAGGGGTACACCCTGGACAGATCGCCAACCCATCGCAGAAAATGTTCAGGATTTGGTAGACGACCTTATCCAGAGTGACTTACATTTATCCCATATTTTGAAACTGAGTAATTGGTGGTTAAGGACCTTACTCGGTGGCCCAAAAGTGGCATACTGGTAGTACCGGAAATCGAACAAACACCTTAAACACTGCCCTTCCCATTCAACATTTAGGACATATGAACATATGAATAAACATATGAATCCTTAAGACACCCTACGGCAAGCACATTGTGCCAAAAATGGGCTAAAATTGTGCCAAAAATGGGCACGTAATGTAAAATCATTACAATGCTGTGGAGGGGTGGCAAGGTGGCATAGTGGATAACATGGTTGTCTCAAAGCAAGAAGGTCCCAGGTTCGATTCTCGCTTGCATGGATTTTCTCTGGTTAATCCGGTTTTCTCCCACAGTTCAAAATCATGTATATTAAAACATCATACAGTACATACCAGAAATACCACAAAGATTTTCCAAAATATGGAAATGTTTGTTTCTTTACATCCTAAACAAAGCCCACTTCTAATAGCTTTCAAATTGAATCTCTGGTCCATAGGGACCATGGATACTTTAGGTGTTCTTAATTTGGCATAAACAGGAAGTCTTTTTTCATCCATATGGGTAATAAGAGAATCTGAAAGGTTAAGATAGGAACTTGATACAATGTACTTTTTCTTTCTTACTTATCCAGTTTCCCAAAGACACATCAACCGCTCCAAGTGATACACGATACCCTACCTGAGCATCACAAACACATGCAATTTACAATATCTTCTTCCATATTGATTCCTATCCAACTGCGGGCTTCTAGACATTAGCAATAGTTCGAATAGGAACCACATGTGGATCTGATGGAAAGGTGACCAAGAACTGACACTAAAAAATAATTGCATCAACCAGATTGGCAATATTTGTGTTTTCCTTCTCTGTGAATAAACCCGAGCCAGAATAACACAATTCAGTGCTATGAACGGTGTAATTAGTTACATTTCGTTACACATTTAATTGCTTTTGCCATTTTATACTAAAACTGTTTGTGCTTTGAATACAGAAAATCCTTAAATACCAGCAGTAATATTTAATAGCTACAGCATGTAATGACTTTGGGATGAGACACAATTGGATAAATTTAATGAAGTCTGCCGGGGAGATCCAATTAAAGATCATCTAAATGTATTTTACACCTGACAGAAACCTATGAAAATAGGCTGGATATTTGACTCATTGATGTCATTCATTCATTCATTCATTCATTCATCTTCTAACCAGCTTATTCCTTAATTCAGGATCATAGGGGTCTGCTGCAGCCTATACCAGGGCACTACCTAAAGACTGGGGTACACCGTGGAATGGTCGCCAGTCCATCACAGGGTCAAACATAGATGAAGAACCACAGACATTTACATTTACAGCATTTGGCAGACGCTCTTATTCAGAGCGATATACAAATTGTATATTTTGTATATTTGTAAGTGGCGTAGTGGATAGCACGGTCGTCTCACAACAAGATGGTACCGGTTCAAATCCTGGGCCAGGGATCTTTCTGTGTTGCGTTTGTGGTACTCCGGTTTACTCCTACAGTCCAAAACCATGCAGATTAGGTCAATTGGTGATTCTAACTTGTCCATACAAGTGAATGTGTGTGTGAATGGTCGTTTGTCTATGTGTTGCCGAGATGGACTGAACAGCAGACCCCGTTGTCCCCGATAAGAAGTTGAATGAATGAATGAATGAATGAATGAATGAATGAATGAATGTATATTTTTACACATTTTGTACAACTGAACAATTGGGGGTTAAAGGTCTTGCTTAAGGACCCACAGTGTTTGCTTGTAGAAGGTGGGAATGAAACCCAGGTCTGGTATCAGTCTAATGCTTTAATCACTAAACCACCACTTCCAGACTTCTTGTCTGGGAATCGTACCATTCATTCATTCATTCATTCATTCATTTATTCATTCATTTGTTCACTCAAATTCTATACAGACTTATTCCCTAAGGTTTGCCCCATGTGCACTGGGATAGGCTCCAGCAGACCCTTGTGACCACGAATTAGGGTTGGAAAAGGAATGAAAGAAAGAAATTCTGTAAAAAAGACAAATTTTTGCTGTAATTTAATGCAAATCAAATTTGTAAGTAAACATAAAAATAACTAACATATTTACAAAAAGCCATGAAAAAATGAAGGAGCTTAAACAAACCAAATCTAAATCAATGACATGCTTCGTGATACCAAGGTTAATATGAATATCCCCCTGTAAATGTAATGATCTTTTGAGCGACACTAGTCAATTTCTGGTGTCTTTCCTTGACATTACCGTATCCCCGCCAGCCCTTTTCTGTTATACGCTAATTAAGCTCAGCCTCTTCATTAAACAAAGATACATATTCATAAAGTAAATACAGAAAAAGAGCCAACAGTCATGCATGTGTCATCTAGAATAGTCCTTCAACCCATACCGATTCAATTAGAGGGTCATAATAGCCGCCGTTATCTGCCTGCTAACACGTTGCTTCCTGTTAAACTTGAAAGAGAGCGGACAGGATTTCCATGAGGGGCTTTCCCGAAAATCAGGATTATTTTATATCAAACCCTTGCCATGCCAATGAAATGGGGCTGCAATCATTTTACAAGCAAACATAAGGATTAACATTAGCCGTTGTTAGGGTTTAATTAACGTCTGTAAAGTAGATTAGCGACAGATACTAGCAGCGTCTTGGTCATGACTTTGTAACCTCCAGATACAGCATCTCATGTCGGTCATATTATAATATTAGCATTCTCATGACACTCAACAACACCGATGTGGCTTTTAGGGGCAAAATTTCTCTTCTTGTAAGCAAAGTGGGTGGGGGGCAGCTTCAGTTGTGGGAACTCCAGTGTGCAGCATTGGAAGTCCTGAGGCTTGCTCTGCTTTCTCCCTTACAAAGGAGCCATTCAGATGCAGTGTAGGGAGAATGGCTGTTTTTCTATGGTCCGCCAGAAACTTGGGAGATCTTTTGAAAGACAGCCATGACTTTCCTTCTCTTATTGGGTTTGAGAGGCAAATCTTTCGTCATTATAACTAAAGGACTTCGGAGAGGTGATGGGATACCAGGTTTAAAGGTTTAGGGTTTAAAATTCATTCATTCATTCATTCATTCATTCATTCATTCATTCATTCATTCATCTTCTAACCTAATTTGAGGTCATGGGGGGTCTGCTAAAGC
This sequence comes from Pseudolaguvia tuberculata, assembly GCA_026260255.1. Classification (NCBI taxonomy): domain Eukaryota; kingdom Metazoa; phylum Chordata; class Actinopteri; order Siluriformes; family Sisoridae; genus Pseudolaguvia; species Pseudolaguvia tuberculata. Next base: position 9,939 of record JAOTRA010099776.1, read on the forward strand.
TTATCCCAGTACACATAGTGTCCATCGCAGGGTCACATACACTCACACATTCACTCCTATGGGCAATTTAGAATCACCAATCAACCTAATACAATACATGTTTTTGGACCGTGGGAGGAAACAAGAGTACCCAGAGGAAGTCCACACAAGTGCAGTGATAATATGCAAACTCCACACAGAAAGACCCCTGGCCCAGGAATCAAACCTGGGACCTTGTTGTTGTGAGGCGACCATGCTAACCACTACGCCAATTACTTAATATAAAAATCAATGAATGTATGTATTAATTATATAATTTTTTTATTTAATATATATTTTTGTATATTTTTTGACAGTAGCAGTGATTTGTATTCTCATTAATACTTTTTTTAAATAATTATTGTGTTGTTTTTTTTTGCTGTTGACAATAACAACGAGTCAGTTATTATCAGTCAGCTACTGGTGAAACTGGGGAATTGCAGCATGTTATTTATTAATTTACGTGCGACGATATAATAAATCTTATAAATCAATATAATCTATGATCTGCTCCATTTTCGTTTTTAGTGCACCTGTTGGAAAATTGGCTGAGTGCTCCCGCGGCCCTCTAGCGGTCAGAAGTTATCATAACATCCAAGGAAAAACGACGCACTAATATAAATGTCAATATTTGATTTGACAATTAGAAATATGCATAATATTTATTTTAAAATTCGTTTTCAAATAATTCTAAACAATATGCTACATATTTCTGTTTTTTTACTAGCACAAAATTATTTCTTTAGTTTTCTCAGTCACTGCAGCAGTGCTTGGTGCGCATCCTCATTCCGCTACTGTTCCCTGTCTTAGTTTGCGCTGCATGCTGACAAATGTGTATGTTTGTCAAAACAAAACACACCACCACCACCACCAGCAGCACCACCACCGGCACCACCACTTACCCACTCCGAGCTTTTCGTCCTCTGTCGGCGTCCACATGATCCCCGGTTTACAAGCTAAGCATGAAAGTTCCGCTGCATCCACAGCATCTCTTCACTGAGGTGATGGTGAACATCCTGCGCGCTCCACACGCCACATGGCACATCAAAAGCGTTGTCTCTTCTCCTCCACGGTTTCCGGTAGCATACGGAATCCCAGCCACCACTACCACCACCACCCCACCCCCCTCCCAATCCTCCTAAAGATCAGCGCAGCAGCAGCATCCCATGATCGTTGATTGATTTGTTGATTTAGTTATAAATTAATTTTAGCATCGGTCTGGCTTCTATCTGTGTGTGTGTGTGTGTGTGTGTGTGTGTGTGTGTGTGTGTGTGTGTGTGTGTGTGTGTGTGTGTGTGTG
>JAOTRA010099801.1:0-11255 GCA_026260255.1 Pseudolaguvia tuberculata
ACCTTGTCTCCAAAACATCCTACATGCGCCGTCCCTCTAATAAACCCATTTCTAATCCTGTCCATCCTCGTCACACCAAATGAAAATCTCAACATCGTCAACTCTGCCACCTCCAGATCCACCTCCTGTCTTTTTGACAACGGCACTGTCTCTAACCCTAACTGTCTCTAACTCTAACTAATTGCAGGTCTTACTACAGTCCTATAAACTTTCCCTTTCACTCTTGCCGATACTCATCTATCACAAATCACTCCTGCCACTCCTCTCTGCCCGCTCCACCCTGCCTGAACTCTTTTCTTCACTTTTCATATGAAATGACCGATATATAGCTGAAAATAAAGAATCCCAGACAGACATATTCATTCATCTTCTTACCCGCTTATTCACAGGGTCACAGATGTCTGCTGGTGCCTATCGCAGCGCACATAGTGTGAGAGGCATGGGTACACCCTGAACGGGTTGCCAGTTCATCGCAGGGCAACACATAGATGAACAACCCCTCACACACATTCACTCCTGTGAGCAATTTAGAATTACCAATCGACCTAATCTGCATGTTTTTGGACTGTGGGAGGAAACCAGAGTACCCAGAGGAAACCCACACATGCACGGAACATGCAAACTCTGCACAGAAAGATAGCGAATCCTGGACCTTCTTGTTGTGAGGTGCCCATGCTAACCATTACACCACTGTGCATATTTAGATAAAAAGACAGACATGCATTCAGTGGGTATGGAAAGTATTCAGATCCCCTTTAATTTTTTTTTAAAGTTATATTGCAGTTGTTTGCTAAAATCATTTAAGTTCATTTTTTCCCTCATTAATGTACATACAGCAGCATTTTTGCTGATTTATTAAAAAAGAAAACCAGAAATATTACATGGTCCTAAGTATTCAGACACTTTCTCAGTAGTTATTGAAGCTAACAATATGCAACAAGTTTTTCACACTTTTGGGATCCTCTGCCATTTCTCCTTGCAAATCCTCTCCAGTCTCTGGAGAGATGCTCAATTATGTTTAAGTCAGAGCTCTGGCTGGGCCATTTTAGAAACAGTCATGGAGTTGCTGTGAAGCCACTCCTTCGTTATTTTAGCTGTGTGCTTAGGGTCATTGTCTTGTTTGAACGTAAAACCTTTGGCCCAGTCTGAGGTAGGTCATGAGCACTCTGGAGAAGGTTTTTGTCCAGGATATCCCTGTACTTGGCCGAATTTATCTTTCCCTCGATTGCAACCATTCGTCCCTGCAGCTGAAAAACACCCCCACAGCATGATGCTGCCACCACCATGCTTCACTGTTGAGCAGTACCTGGTTTTCTCCACCCACAACATTTAGAATTAAGGCCAAAATGTTCTATCTTGGTCTCATCAGATCAGAGAATCTTATTTCTCACCATATTAGCAAACTCTATGCAGGCTTTCATGTATCTTGCACGGAGGAGAGGCTTCACTCTCTGCCATAAAGCCCCTACTGATGGAGGATTGCAGTGATGGTTGACTCTCTCATCTCTGGAGCTCAGCCAAAGTGATCTGTCTCTGAGCTTTTCCGGTAGTTTCTTTTGACCTCATGGGTTTCAAGTCTAATCAGTATAATCAAATACAGCTAGACTTAAATGAAGGTGGTAGAACCATCTCAAGGATGATCAGAAGAAATGGACAGCACCTGAGTTAAATATATGAGTGTCTCAGCAAAGGGTTTGAATACTTAGGACCATGTGATATTTCAGTTTTTTTATGTCAATATGGAGTGCTGTGTGTACATTAATGAGGAAAAAAATGTATGCGGTGTGGTGGCGTAGTGGTTAGCACAGTCGTCTCACAACAAGAAGGTCCCGGGTTTGACTCCTGGGACAGAGTTTCTGTGCAGAGTTTGCATGTTCTCCCAGCGCTTGCGTGGGTTTCATCCGCATGTACATTAGGTTTATTGGTGATTCTAAATTGTCCACAGGTGTGAGTGTGTTCGTCTATGTGTGGCCCTGGACAGTTCGCACTTCTGTTATAGGCTGGGATAGGCTCCAGCGGACCTCCGTGCCCCCGAATTAGGGAATAAGCGGGTAAGAAGATGAATAAACTTAAATGATTTTAGCCAACAACTGCAATATAACAAAGAATGAAAAATTTCAGGTGGTCACTGTATAGACAAATAAAAATAGACAGATCTTGAAGTGATGCTTTATTGTCTGGTGTGTGTTAGATATCTCACAGAAACATTAAGCGGTAGTTCAGTTAGTGGCTAGTAGCGGATGCTGTGTCAGTAGATTGGTACTTCGATATTGTGAAGTCTCTGAGAAGCCACTCAACAAGAGAGCTGTAGTGTCATTCAATAAAATAAATCTTTTGACGGTCTCTTTGCACTGAAAAACAAACACAACGATTCTATTGTCTTAAGCTGGTGGTTTAAGAATATAATAATATAATTATGAATTATAGTACACACACACACACACATACACATACTTTGCATACATTCTGTCCATCGAAATGTGACTTAACAGAATAGATTTGTATTCTTGTTGTTATATTAAGAACTTTTTTCTCGCAGAATATATTTTTATTACAACATCATTTCATTTGCTACTATTTGTAAAGTCTAAACCTGTTTACTATTATTCATTCATTCATCTTCTTACCCACTTATTCCCTAATTCGTGGTCACAGGAGTTTGCTGGTGCCTATCCCAGCGCACATTGGACGAGAGGCAGGGATACACCCTGGACTGGTTGACAGTTCATTGCAGGTCTACTAACACACACACATTCACTTCTATGGGAAATTTAGAACCACCAATCAACATAATGTACATGCTTTTTGGACTTTGGAGTACTCGGAGAAAACCCAAAGCACTGGGAAAACGTGCAAACTCTGCACAGAAAGATTCCCAGCCCGGGATTTGAACCCGGGACCTTCTTGTTGTGAGGTGATCATGCTAACCCTAACTACAACATGTATGATGCTATTGTGTACTGGACTTCTGGAATTCAGTTGCTGTATTCTGGATCCTTTTCCATCCGTTCCCATCCCATCCTTCCAGCCGTGCCCAACAGGGCTTACAAAATCTCAAAATATATTTCAACCATAATCCAACCTCTTATTTGGGCTAGCAAAAAATACTCTTCGCCATGCTTATCATGGTATCTCATGAGCCAGATAAAATATATTTTGATCCTTTCTGCATTTGTTATTGTTCATTAGCAGGCATTAGTGAGATCATCACTGTCAATATATGGGGGATTGAAGTTGCATTTAAACGCATACTAATGCTTTCCATAAAAGCTAGGGATGTCCAGATCCGATCACGTGATCGGAAATCGGTCCAGATCATGTGGTTTCAGACTAATACATGTATTATAGAAGTATCGGATCGGGACTCAAAATCAAATGACTCGGACTCGGAAACCTGATCGGGACATCCCTAATAATAGCCATTGCACAAACTGTATAGGAAGCGGCAGTAACGGTTTTACACAATAATCAACGCACTAAAGCTGTTGCGCACCAACTCCTACATCATCATTCCGTCAATCATCCCTGTTCTTAAACATGTGATGGAGATACTATACATGTATTTGTAGAAACATCTGGAATAAGAAGTTCAGTTAGAACCAAATGTTTGTATTAGTGATTCTAATGTCAGTATTTTATAGCCTGTTATTGTTTGTTGTGTTTTTAATTTTTTTTAACATATTTTAATCATTAATCATTATTAATTATTATTAATAATATTCTAGATACCAACTGGCACGGTGGTGTAGTGGCTAGCACAGTCGCCTCACAACAAGAAGGTCCCAGCTTCGATTCTTGGGCCGGGAATCTTTCTGTGCAGAGTTTGCATGTTCTCCCTGCATATGTGTGGGTTTCAGGTACTCTGGTTTCCTCCCACCCTCCAAAAACATGTACATTAAGTTAATTGGTGAGTCTAAAATGCCCATAGGAGTGAATGTGTGTTTGAGTGGTTGTTCGTCTATGTGTATCCCTCTGATGGATTGGTGAACTGTCCAGGGTGTACCCCTACCTATCGCCCTATGTGTGCTGGGATAGGCTCCAACAGACCCCTGTGACCCTGAATTAGGGAATAAGCGGATAAGAAGATGAATGAATAAATGAATATTCTATATTTATTATAGTGTTTCATTAATTTGGGCTACTTGGTGAAAAAAGGATAAGAGGAATATAAAATGTAAGGAATGTAATAACCCCACCCACAATAGCACGGTCCGTTTTCTCGAATGATTTGTGATGGAAACGTAGAGATCTGATTCGGTGTGATAATTTGCTGTTTCCGATCGGTTATAGATATGTAGGTAAAATCTCCAAGCTGTCTCATACTGTGTGTGTGTGTGTGTGTGTGTGTGTCTGTGTGTGTGTTTTTGCTTAGTAATTCAATGCAGGTTGAAAGCAGGACGAGAACTGGAGACCTTTGTGTATCCACCCTGCTCAGTTGAAGGACAAATAAATAAATAAAGCATGAGTGGCAGGACTTGCTGAAGGTTACAGACAGTCACATGTTCAGTGGTTACCGTTTCGCTCAGACTGATGAAACTTACCTGCCACCATGATGTGACTTTCACATCAGATTTGCACTAGCTGCAGAACGCTGGCTAACTCCAATAACTCAAACAGGCGGTTTATGTTAAAGATCAAGTAATATTGATTTGCTTATATGTTTAATTGTCCAATAACTGATATGCACAACAATGTGTTGTTTGACAAAATCCTAACAGTATTGAACTGAACATAAATAGTCCATGTGATTTTAGAGGAGAATAGAAATATACAGGACACAATTGTTAAAAAGACTTTAACAAAAAAGCTTTCATCAGGTAACAAAAGGCATCAATATTTTTATTGATGGTGGCTGATTGATCAGCACTGTGGTCTTACAGCAGTAAGGTCCAGGTTTGATTCCTAGGCAGAGGTCTTTCAGTGTTAAATTTACATATTCTAACTGCTAGTGGTGGTTTACTCGGGATACTTCGGTTTCCTCCCACACTCCAAAAACGTGTGTTCTATTGATTTGGGGATTCTAAGTAGCCTATAGAAGTGAGTGTGTGTAGCCCTGTCCAGAATGTACCACTCCTGCCTTTCGTCCCTTTCAGAGATCTGAGATAGGCTCCAGCCGACTCCTGTCACCCCGAATTAGGGAATAAACAGGTAATAAAAGATGAAATATTGTATGAAGTCTCTGAATGATGAGATAGCTTAGTACACTGAATCAAGTAAGGCATGAATGTCTTATGCACAAATGGCCTCATATCAATGTATCCAAAATTATACAACCGTAATGGGTTAAACCAATTATCGTCTAATTTCTAGTCAGAGTACAGTACAGTAGGGTAGTAGAATGAATAAGCCTCTCCTTAAACCCCCTCCTCCTTCATACCTCCCTAAGGTTTGTATTGTGTTAAAGTATTCACTATGTACTTGCCCATTCCGTGTATGAATTTTAGCAGACTAGTAAAGGCTACCATTCTTACAGGGCTTCTTCCTCTTGTCCTATCTCATTCCTAAGGATGATTTTAGCAACACGTCATTTACAGCATTTGGCAGACGTTCTTATTCAGAGCAGCTTCCATTTGGGAGCTTTTTTAAAAACTGGGAAATTGGGGGCTAAGGGCCTTGCTTAGGGGGTCCACAGAGGTTTGCTTGGCAGAGCTGGGGATCGAATCCCGGTCTTTCTGGTATCAGTCCAACACCTTAACTACTAAGCTAGGCTAATGTAAACGACCTTTATAAAAGAATTTGTCTACCAGATTGTCATCATCCATTTTCAAAATGTTTTTTCACCCACCATTAGTGATCTACCCCTTTTCCGAGAGCGTTAAGTGCATAAAGTGTTTAGCATTTACTACTACATTTTTTCCGGTTAAATAAATGTATCATCTGTTTGGAATTTTAATTGTGAACAATATTTATACTGGAAAGTTCCACAGAGTCTAGGAGTAAACATGCTGTTAAGAATTATTCTTATCATGGCTACTGGTCTGTATCTTTGTGTCAGAAACTTTCCTACCTAATAACATAACACAATATTGCTTCCGATATGATACGTTAATACATTTTGAATTATGGAGTAATTATTAGAAAGTATTTAGGGACCTATTTTAGTCTCCTATTCCAAATAGTTGTAAAAATGTTTCATTTAAAACAACTTTACCCATAGATTCAGACTTGTGTACATCATTTAAAAATAGGGCCGCTATTCTTAGGCTTTTCTCCTAATTAAATATAAGTGGGATGAAATCAGCTGCTGAAACACAACAGATATCAAACCGTGTACATGTGTATATATGGCTCGTACTAATTCTGCTGAACAATGTGCATAGAAGAAACAGAACTGTGTCATAAAAGCCTTTAGGCTTGGATTTCATCAGCTTCAACCGAGCGGATTATACCATTAAATAACTGTTATAAAATTTAGTAAACTAAGGTTCATTCCTTTGGGAAATTTTTTCTGTAACAAAAAACAACAACAACAAAACACTAAAAATGTGGCAAGTTGCACTGCACATTTTAAAAACACTGCAGAAAAAATAAAAGCAAATAAAAATGTATAATGGATTTTCCTGGTCTTTTATTTATCCTTGAGCAAATGACAAAGCTAGGAGATACAGTCACTGCACAGCATAGAACATTTTGGGTTCGGGAAGACAGCTGTCATGTTAATCAGCTACATATACTGGTTATTCTTCCATTAAAGAACCCCCCCCCCGTCCCCCCACACACACATAATCTTTTGCTAGTCCATCACAAAGCCAAACCACCACACACGCACATCCCGGCTCTTATGGGTAATTTAGAAGCGCCTAATCAACGTAATGTACATGTTTTTGGACTGTGGGAGGAAACCGGAGTATCCAGAGAAAACCCACGGAAGTAGAGAGAGAACATGCAAACTACGCACCGAAAAAATATCTTTGCCCGGGAATCGAACAGGACTTTCTTGCTGTGAGGTGACCGTGCTAAGCACTACGCCACCGCACCACCCATTAGCCAAAAATTGACTAACAAAAATCAGCTGTTGCTCTTGAATTGTAGTTGATCAGAAGCATTAAAAAAACACACGCTGTGATGCGCTGACTAATCCTGTTCCTCGTCTTATCCAGACTTTGTAGTTTGAGCAGTGCAGGTTTTTTACTAGCAAGAATCGATCTCTTGAGCTCTTAAATATTGTAGCAGCAAAGTGTGTGAATAAGAGAAAAACTTTACATCTGCAGGGCTGTAGCAAAAGAAACGTATTTGCCTCTGCCTTGAAGAAAAGAGAGTGACAAAAAAGGCTTGAGTAGAGGGAAAAGGTGATGGAGAACAGAGAGATGGATAAGGGCAGGAAAATAAAAGAGACCGGAAGATGTAAGAAGATGGGAAGATGCTTACTGTAACTGTCAGTAGAGTTCCAACAAAAAGGTAGAGAGAAGATAAGAATTGAGGAAAAAAAACAAAAGAAAGAGATGGAAGGGCAGGTGTTGTGAAAAGAGAGAGGAGTGAAAAAGTGATGGCGGAATACGGGAAAAAGAATATTTAAAGAGAAAGCTGAATTTCCAGTGAGATAAATATATATAGAAAATAGGAAACTATTAAGCGAGAGAGAAGTATAGAGATAGAGAAAAAGAATAAGTCAGATGGGTAAAAACACAGTGTTGGAGAGATAATGAGAAAAATGGACAGTGTGAGGGGGGGGGCAGAAGAAAATGAGATAAATAAAAACAGGAAATATGGAAAGGGAGAGAAGTAAAGAGAAAGTGAGCTGGATAGAAATGGTGAGAGTGAAATGTAAATAGAATCTCTTCCACCACTTTGCCATATAGGTGAGGAGGTACAGTATGTGTAAGGGTGAGTCACAGCTGGATCCCACTATAAGATGCAGTCCGGACAGCTCTCCGGTGTATATACAGGAAGCTGAATGTAGGATGTAGGTAGTAATAACCTTTACATGAACCTTTTACTATGAAAGAGGCTTTGAGAGGTGTCCGTACAGCAGGCAGGTGTCCTTTGCTCTGTGAGTTCTGCAGCTTAGGTGGAGGTATATCACATCTGTCAGACACGCTTCTCTTTACTCAGCCAGAGGTTGTGTGCTATTTAGGGTAAACCTGAAGATCTGGTCTAAATCACCTAGATAGTGTGAGCAACTTTTAGTTTTCGTTTATAGTCAATTACAGTAAGGGGATTTTGACAGCATGAGGAAATTGTCTTGTGTACGAAGCAGGCACAGAATGGAAAGCGGAAACTAAATAAAATAACAAGAATTAAAAAAGAATAAATATTAATTAAAGAAAAAAAGGAAAAACAAAATCATAAACATATTATTTACAAGGATACACATTTATATTAAATGATATATGAGAAATGAGGATGTCTTACTAGGAGCAATTTTGGGGTGGGTTGACTGCGTTGGGGTGGGATACTGTAAGAAGAAAGCATAAGCTTGATGAACCAGGGGTGACTTTTACCAGAGGAAACAGGTTTGCTGCTTGAATAATTAATAACAATCTAAGGACATTTATTTAATTTCATTCAGTCATTCATTCAGTCATTCATCTTCTTACCTGCTTTTTCCCTAATTCGGGGTCACATGGATCTGCTGGAGTATATCCCAGTGCAAGGCAAGAGGCAATCCTTAGGGCAAGAGGCACCTGTCCATTGCAGGGCACACATAGACGTGCACTCCTCACTCACTCCTATTTTAGAATTTAGAATGTACATGTTTTTGGACTGTGGGAGAAAACCGGAGTACCTAGAGGAAACCCATGTAAGCCCTAGGAGAACATGCAAACTCCACACAGAAAGATCCCTGACCCAGGAATCGAACCCGGGACCCTCTTGTTGTGAGGTGATTGTCTTAACCACGATGCCACTGCGCCGCCCCTATCACTTAACATTGGAACTAGAAATTAAGTCCTTGAATCCAATCAGAATCGTCCAGGTTCTGCATCGCAATGCATCAACAAATGGAATTTTCCCCCGCCTCTGAAATATATACTCAAGTTCTGTTTTTCTACTTCTGCACATAGTTAATAATGCCGACTAATCGTGTACAGCCATTAAATTGAGATGTATTTGTGTTTTAATACTCTGTAATACAGTGGGGAGTGAAAACAGTAACCCCTGTATTTCTAAAAACAAAAACAAAGGCAAAATACGAGTAAAGTCAGGGAAATCATTCTTTTGTTTCTTTTCACTCCTCTGTCGATAGCAGACCTTATACCTTCTTCCCGTTACGACTCAAAAAAACTTGGTGGTCATTAAAGCCGATTGCAGCGTCTATATCGCATTACCAGATTAAATTTTCAGTGGCATGCAGCTCTGATAACACTCAAGTTTTTCACCACACTCTCCAGATGGTATCCTTGCCAAGCTTCAGCCCTGAATTCCGGACTGCTGCTTATGTCCCTTCCCAAATCGATTTGTAACAAGTCTCAAGACTTTTATTGTGAACGATATGCAAATTGACTTTTTACTCTGTTTCTAATAACAACTTAAAATAATTTCATAAATTCATTCATTCTACTTCTAACCTGCTTATTCCTTAATTCAGGGTCACAGGGGTTTATCCCAGCGCATATAGGGCGAGAGGCAGGGGTACATCCTGGACATGGTTGCCAGTTCATGGCAGGGCACTTATAGATGAACAATTACATACACTCACACTTACTCCTATGGGAAATTTTTGAATCATAAATCAACCTAATGTACATGTTTTTGGACTGTGGGAGGAAACCTACACAAGCGGGAAGAACATCCAAACGCCTCAAAGAAAGACTGGAATCAAACTCGCCAACCGCTACGCCACCGCACCTTACAATAACTTTTTACCTTATTTTGTTTATTTGCCATATTTTAAATGACTTTTAGTTTGTGTCACAGGAAATGGACTTACAGGCAAACAGGAAATAGGTTTCTTTTAAGTTAAGACAGATTTAATTTTGGTTGTTATGGATGTTGATGGTTTTTGGAGTTTCTCATTTAGTCAGTTATACTATAGAAGTGGCCTTCATCTTACATTCCTCTTACATTTTTTTTTTTTTACCCCAACTGAGCTGTACAATAACCATTAGGGGCTCAGAAGTGGCAGCTTGGTGGTGCTAGAAGCAGACACAACAAAAGAATGATGTAGGAAAAAGTTTTGTAATGAGTTTTAGATTGGCTAAATAAACCTGCTGAAGGGAAGACTAAAGACTGAAAAATCAAATTAAAATGTTTATTTTGCTCACATATTTTTCCGTGTAAGGTAGAAATAAAAGGAGTGACCTTGCTGTACCAGTGCTTTCAGAAGACTCTGTATTAAGGGAAAATCTTAAGACTGACAGCAGCAACATATTCACTGAAAAGTGAACATAATAATAACCCAATAAAATACATTTATCAATAGGACTGATTATTTACTGGAAGATTAGACAAAGACAATGCTTATATTTAAATTTACCCTCAGGTGATGAATCTGGTGTTAATGAAGCTGATCACGGGAGTCTGCTTGAGCCTATACCAACTCTCTGAGAGGGCGAAGGGCAGGAGATGTACACCCTAGACTAGTCACCGGTCCATTACCTGGCAGGGGGGAAAGAATGAGGAGCCTGGAGTAAACTTACACAAGGATGGGGAGGCAAAATGCTAACCACTAAGCCACCGTGCTGATTGTTTTTATTTATTAAAAAAATGTATGGTTACTTGAATCATGGTTCCGATGGCAATGGAACAATTCTATTCTAACAGCTTGTATTTAGCTTAAAGCCGCTGAAAGTGACCTACAATCTAGAATTTAGATAAATTAAAACCGTTGTTAAAAATTCTTGACAGAAAGAGGAAAGAAGCCAGCAGATATTGATGAAACCTTAGTAATAATTGATCTCTGTATTATAATTGGAATGCATTATAATTCTAAGTTTGCCATACATATAGCTGTTGTATTGCATCATAATCTAGCATTATAAGGACCATGAAGAAAACTTTGCAAAACGGACAAACTGCCTACTTATCACATGTTTAACTTCAGAAACACACGTGAAAGTCATGTTCTGTACTTTACACAGAGTCCTAAGATGCAGCCCTTTGTAGCATCACCACTGGCAAAAGATGGAGCGGTAAGAATAACCCTGAAGGCTGGTTGTGTGTCGTTGTTTACAGTTTGGCAAAAGTATTTGGGAAGGAAGGAGGGGTCGAGATGAAGAAGCTCAAAAAATCCTTGCATTCCATTTCTGTGTGTGTGTGTGTGTGTGTGTGTGTGTGTGTGTGTGTGTGTGTGTGTGTGTGTGTGTGTGTGTGTGTGT
>JAOTRA010099810.1:0-11254 GCA_026260255.1 Pseudolaguvia tuberculata
CATGTCCAAACCATCTCAACCTAGTGTCCCTCACCTTGTCTTCAAAACATCCTACATGCGCCGTCCCTCTAATAAACGAGTGTAATTTAGTCATTAGCACTGTAATAACATGTAATAAAGGAAAACAATAAAATGACTAACAAATGAACAGTAAAATACTGTAACTACACTAAATTACTGAAATACATAATAAGGCAGTGTAGAAAAAACCTCTGCAAATTCAGCTCCAGACTATTGCGCTGAATATAGGCTCCAGCGGATCCCCATGACCGCGAACATAGCTGTTCTCTTGTACATTGATTCTCACTGCTCTTCCCTCATCACACATCACTCCAGACACATTTCTCCACCCATTCCAACGTGACTGCACCTCTTTTCAATATTCATTGTTGCTCTGAACCCCAACCCTCTTTGTACATCCAAATTAACTGGAAATTAGGAATAAGCACATGGACAAAACTCCACCTTGCCTCCGTCATCAAATAAAGTTTTCTTAATATGTAATGAGCCACTGTGTCAAAATCAAACAGCAAAATATAGCAAAAGCTAGAAAGAACTGAACCTTAATGGAAAGTGATTTGGAAGTGCACCTATCAGAGATAAGATCTTATTTGGTATGTTGTTCTTTGAAATTAAAAACAAATTCAAAATAATGGAGGAAAGATGGCGTTAACAAGGCGGGGTCTGAAAAGCGCACCATAAACAAGCGTAAAAAGAAATGCTGGAAGTTTAGCGGAAAAGAGGTGGTAGTATATGGGTTAATGAATTTACACCCTTTGAGCTGAGAGTTGCCTCTATTAAGGGGCGACACTTTACTGTCTGGAAAATTCTTTACTGATGGATTGGTGGTGGTGTTACAGTTGTTATAGTTTATAGATTTGGATTCACTACATCACTACCCTGAAGGTACGTGAACTGATTTTTCTTTTATTTGTTTAACTTTGACAGACAGAGCCTACCAGTCTGCAATTAGCCTACCTCCAATGTATAACTACTGTATAGTATAGTATAGTATAGTATAGTATACTAACTAAATAGTCATAATCACCTTACAGGGGTCTTTCTGTGCATGTACATTCGGTTGATTGGTGATTCTAAATTGATGTGTCTGTGTTTCTGTGCGTGTGTGTGTGTGTGTGTGTGTGTGTGTGTGTGTGTGTGTGTGTGTAGGTTGGAAGATGAATAAATGAATGTTTATTCGTGTTTATATAAGGAGATACTCATGATTTATTGATGGTTAACGTTACATTAATCCTAAAGAAAGAAGGATAGCTGATCGCCGTTGATTATAAGTAAACACACCCCGAAACTGAGAAACAACAAATAGACTAATGATACATGTAAAAATATCAAGCGAAAACATGTGCGACACACACACACGCACGCACGCGCGCGCGCGCACGCACACACACACACACACACACACACACACACAGTAAAAATCCTCCTTTTTATCTTACCTTTATCTCCAAACGCTTTTAATTCATTCCTGTCTGTGCTCAAAAGTCCAAATCCAGAAAATTCCCACACGATCAATGGTAACGAACTTACACCGGAAGCAGCGACGGATCTCCGCACGACATCCGGTTCCTCTTCCAAGTTCACGTAAAAAAAGTAGTTTAAAAAAAAACCTCGACACTGCTATCTGGTGTCTACATGCCGATACTGCAATGCAGTAACAGAATAAAGTATATTAACACACATTCGCTTTATTAATTAATTAGAAAAATGTTTATTATTTACAAAAATATATTTTATACGATAGTTGGCCTTCATTGCTACATTTCGAAATGCTTAATGAGGTATCTATAATAAAATATATAATTGTATACAAATAGGGTGACGTATACAAATATAGTGTATGTGTGTGTGTGTGTGGTTGTTCGTCTATGTGTGCCCTGCGATGGACTGGCAACCTGTCCAGAATGTACCCCTACCTCTCGTCGAGATGGTTTGGACATGTGCAGAGGAGGGACATACAGTATATTGGTAGAAGAATGCTGAGGATGGAGGTGTCGGGCAGGAGGAAAAGAGGAAGACCAAAGAGGAGGTTTATGGATGTGGTGAGGGAAGATATGCATGTAGTTGGGGTGAAAGAGGCAGATGTAGAGGACAGTGTAGTGTGGAGAAAAGTGAGAAGCTGAACAAGAGCTCTGAAAATCCCATAAGGCACCTGGAGGGCGGGACTGACGGCAAAGTCACTGAGTGTGACACAAAGTCACAGACCGAGTGACGTCACTAAAGAACTGAACAAGAAGTTATAGAACACAAACATCAATTAAAAATAGGGATAATGTGTGCGTGTGTGTGAGAGAGAGCGAGCGACAGAGAGAGAGAGAGAGAGAGAGAGAGAGAGAGAGAGAGAGAGAGAGAGAGAGAGATTTGTAAGTGATGTATTGTGCCAAAATGCAGCAGCAGTGCGGTGCTGAGCACGCTAAACACTGCAATGCAGGGGCACGAGAGAGAGAGAAAGAGAGAGAGAGAGAGAGAGAGAGAGAGAGAGAGAGAGAGAGAGAGAGAGAGAGAGAAATGATGGAAATGAGCCGCGCATGTTAAACAGTGCCCTCTCACCCCATGTGTCATAATGCAGTGCAGTCACTGTGTGTGTGTGTGTGTGTGTGTGTGTGTGTGTGTGTGTGTGTGTGTGTGTGTGTGTGTGTGTGTGTGTGTGTGTAGCCGAACACTGTTTGAAAATTCAGCATTTCTGACCTGTGCATGTGTAAGAGAGAGAGACACAGAGAGAGAGACAGACAGACAGATAGATGAAAAGAGAGACAGATAGATGAAAAGAGAGAGAGAGAGAGAGAGAGAGAGAGAGAGAGAGAGAGAGAGAGAGAGAGAGAGAGTGTCCTGTCCTCGTGATGAAAGGTTTCAACATCATTGGTCTGAAAGTGCCGATCACGTGCTTACGCGGACTCCATAGGGGTAAAAAAGGTGCAAGATCATCATTAGCACCATTATCACTCCCATCCGGATATCGAGAGGCAGGCAGGCAGACAGACAGACAGACAGGCAGACAGGCAGACACAGACAGACAGACAGGAAAAAAGCACGCACTGTGGACGAGAGGCATCACGCGCTCGCAAGACGCACGCACGAACTCGAGCATCTCCCGACAGCAGGTACGCACACACACACACACGACTGTACTAATGACTATGCATGTGACTGTAGCGTTTTAGTTTCATTTAAACCAGAATCAATCACGTGACTTCGAATTAGAAATATACCATTGCCATGGAAACACTCTTGACCCGCAAACTGCTCGATAGTTTGCGCTATGGCGGCTTCCGTCCTTGTAACTGCGTCCTGAACAGATAGAAACGGTTCACATCCTGTTCGATCGCATCCTAGTTAATAAGTCAGTGGGTTGGTTCATTAGTAATGTTGTTTATTAGACACTTTCTCACTTATGTGTATATTGACAGTCGATGAGTGATTTGCCCTCGGGTGCAGTAGCATGCGGTTTGGGACGCAGCCAGCGCTCCTCTGTCCGTGTGTGGTTGGCGGTCGAGCGCAGAATGCGGCTTTCAGTGTTTTTACAGAAATATTTTTAGATGTTTTGTAGAAAACAGATACGAATCATTCAATCTTAAATATTTCGGCAAGAGTAATATTTTCTATAATTCCACACATCCATGCACAAAACAGTTCTACACAAGCTGAACGATCAAGTCGAATATAGTTAAGATTATTCACGATTAGTCAGATTATTATTGGGTTTGTGAATCTATATAACGGTGAATCCGTGATTCAAAGTAACAGTGATTCAGGGTAACAGTGAATCCGAGTAGCAGTGAATCCGAGTAGCAGTGAATCCGAGTAACAGTGAATCCGAGTAACAGTGATTCAGGGTAACAGTGAGTCCGAGTAACAGTGAGTCCGAGTAACAGTGATTTAGGGTAACAGTGAATCCGAGTAACAGTGATTCAGGATAACAGTGAATCCGAGTAACAGTGATTCAGGGTAACAGTGAATCAGAGTAACAGTGATTTAGAGTAACAGTGAATCAGAGTAACAGTGATTCAGGGTAACAGTGAATTAATGTAAAAGTGATTCTGGGGAACAGTGAATCAGGGTAACAGTTTATTCAGAGTAACAGTGATTCAGAGTAACAGTGATTCAGGGTAACGGCGAATCAATGTAACAGTGATTCAGAGTAACAGCGAATCAGAGTAACGGCGAATCAGAGTAAAAGTGAATCCGAGTAACAATGAATCAGAATAACAGTGAATCAGAGTAACAGTGATTCAGGGTAACAGTGATTCAGGGTAACTGTGAATCAGAGTAACAGTGATTCAGGGTAACAGTGAATCCGAGTAACAGTGATTCAGGTTAACAGTGAATCAGAGTAACAGTGAATTAATGTAAAAGTGATTCGGGGTAACAGTGAATTCAGAGTAACAGTGAATTCAGAGTAACAGTGATTCAGGGTAACGGCGAATCAATGTAACAGTGATTCAGGGTAACAGTGAATTCATGTAAAAGTGATTCGGGGTAACAGTGATTCAGAGTAACAGCGAATCAGGGTAACAGTGAATCAGAGTAACAGTGAATCAAAGTAACAGCAATTCAGAATAACAGCGATTCAGAGTCACAGTGAATCAGATTAATGAGACTGATCGTAACTAGGCAGTCTGTTCGCTTCCCACAGCTTAGTCCTGTGCATGTGTCTACAGTATATATTAATCATGTTTATATTTATGCCTGACATTCTGGGCTTTTTTAGTTCTTGTTTTTTTTGTAGCTGATTATTGTAGCTAACACTGAGCTAAACTAGCTAGTTGTGATAAAGTGAGGAAATTCTTATTGCTGAGGTGATAATCTTCATCATCTTACTGAATGATGAAACGGTATTCATATCGGCAGCCATCTTGAATAAAATTAATCTCTTTCCTTTCTCAGGACAGATTGTTATAATGTAGCTCCTGTAGCTCCACCATCCAGACTACAATGTTTGCATCTTTTATTGTAAAAAAGTGTTTTTCTAATTGATTTGGAATATTTCATCATCATTAACAGCTTCAGTCTGATGTATTTCCTGACTCTGTCGTTCTCTTCGTCTTTCATTCTGCAGGTGTGTAAACTGAATCCTCTGTACTGATCCGGGACTAGAACAGAGCCATGAATTTCGTGATGAAGGCAGCGCTGGGAGGTGGGTGCAGTGTGTGTGTGTGTGTGTGTGTGTGTGTGTGTGTGTGTGTGATTTTAAATGGCCTGACTCAGCGTTTGAGTGCCGCAGCAGGAGTGTTTAATGTTCCTCTGCAGTCTGTAACTCTGCACTCAGATTTCATCTAAAGGGATGTGCTGGCTTAGTAGTTAAGGTCTTAGACTGATACACTAAAGACTGGGGTTCAATTCCCAGCACCACCAAGCAACTACTGTGGGCCCCTGAACAAGGCCCTTAACCCATAATTGCTCAGTTTTAAATCTCTCTGGATGAGGGCATCTGCCAAATAATATAAATGTAATGTATGGCTAACAGATATTAGCATTTCTAATCCTAAAAAGAATTACAGAAAACTTTATTTTAGCCAACATTTACTCACCTAGCATTCCTTAGCACTTCTAATCAGGAAGCTTATTTAATAAAATTTTTTATTGTAGCTAACAGTTGCTAATGGTAGTGTTACCTAACTGTTGCGAATCTGGCAAGATTACTTAGCTGTTAGCATTTCTAAATATAAACTTGCTAATCTGACTGAATAGGTTCCAGCAGACGAATACAGCTGTATGTGTGTGTGTAGGTGGGCCTCCGGATGTGGGTAAGATGCTGGGAGGAGAGGAAGACAAAGATCCTGAGGCAGAGAAAGAAAAAGAGGAGGAGAGGCAGGAGGCTCTGAGGCAGCAGGAGGAGGAGAGGAAGGCCAAGTACGCCAAGATGGAGGCTGAGAGGGAGGTGTTACGCCAGGGCATCAGAGACAAGGTACATCCTCACATCAACCAATCACATGAAGCCTGGCTATGTCCCAAATCACAACTCTACATTTACTTACAATAGTCTCAGCTGAGAACCTGGGACAAGTAGAACCCTGGAGAAAACTAAAACACAAAACAATTAATATAGAGACGTGACAACTTAATGCAGAAATGAGAGCATTGTAAGAACACAGAGCCATGTAGACTGAGAAAGATCACAATAAATACACGACTCTAGAACCCTGGAAATCTAAGACTGATGGAAAATAGTAGAACATAGAAACCAGAACATGGGGTTCCCATAAAACATAGAACTCTAAAAAGAAAGACTGAGAGAGACATAGAGAATAGACATGTGGACAAGATTTCTAGACTAGAAATCTAAAACTGAAGGAAAATTGTAGAACTTCTGGTTGTTGAATACGGAGAACCAGAAAATGTGACAATATTTAGAATGTAAAACCCTATAAATATAAAATACAAAAAAGCCATAGAATTAAACCCATAGAATGAAAGTAACAGAACAGCAAACTGCCCAAAGAACCATACAGTTTAAACCAGAGAGAGAACGAGAAAGACAAAGATAGAGCAAAAAGCCCCAGAAAAGAAAAGAACCCAAACAGGAACGAGAGCCCAGAGCACTAGTTACAATCCTTTTTTTATCCCTACCTTCACCATGTGACTAAGAACCTAATGCAAGACATCCAAACTGTAAAACAATTGACCCTTTGCAGACCCTAATGTAACCTACATACACTATATTGCCAAAAGTTACCATCAGATCCATATGTGGTTCCTTTTCTAACTGGAAGCCCACAGTTGTCTAGAATGTTTTGGTAGGCTGTAGCATTACATTATTCCTTCACCAGAACTAAGAGACTCCAACACTATTCCAGCATGACAATGACCCTGCGCACAAAACCCCTGAGCTCCATTGTCACATGCTAGGTTATTATTAGAGTGAAAAAAAAACACCACCAGTGTTCGACGCAAAGTCCTTACCACCACTGAACACTGGAATAGTGAAGCGATATCTCACATTCAAGCACAACATTGGATTGGAAGGTCTTATTAGAAGCTTGGAGCTTTATCCAATAGCAAAAATGGGAATCAATCTGGAAGAAAATGTTTGCATGTGTTTGTGATGTCCTGGTGCAATCCTATTAAATAATGACCTTAATTAAATATCAAATGTTTCTGAATAATTAGTAATGTGAGGGGAAAGAATACTGACATTTTAGAAGAAAAAGTTTGAAGATAGAAAATGTAGTGAAAATATACTGATCATATAAACATATGACTCTGGACATCTAGACGTTTCTGGAAACATAGAACCCAGATAATAAAAACTATTGGATAGAAATAGAACCAAAGAAAGCAGAAGGTCTATAAAACAAGGCTTTAGGAATGTGGAATCCTTTAATGACAGAACATCTCAAAAACATTTCTAAAACACAAATACCAGAGAACCCAAAGTCCTCAGGATGTAGTGTTCCTTTTACCCTCTATATGAGCTGTGTTTGTGTTTTTGTGTTAGTACGGGATAAAGAAGCGTGAGGTAGAGTCTGAGGCTCAGGGTGCGATGGAGGAAGCGAGCGAGGGCAGTCTGACTCGCCCTAAAAAAGCTGTGCCATCCGGCTGCGGAGATGAAGAAGAGGAAGAGGAGAGCATCTTAGACACGGTGATGAAATATCTTCCAGGACCTCTACAAGACATGTTGAAGAAATAACACACACACACTCACATTCCCTCGATCGCATACTCAAAACACACACACACACACACACACACACACACACACACACACACACACACACACACACATTTATAAAAGCACCACTGCGTACACACTGATTTATAGTTAGGATTCAGTTCGGTATCATGCGCTTCCGCTTTCTACCAGCAGAGAGCGCAATCTCACCTCACAGTCTCACCACCTTCCTCTTCCAAGTTCAGTGTGTAAATACAGTAGATGAACCTAAACGTGCGTTTAACACACATCACTATAGGTAGATAATAAAGGGAAGAAGTTCGGTATATGGGACGAGAACCTTTCACAATAAAAGCCATATTTTTATCTTTAAAGCAAAATGCAGAGTCATTAATGACTAAGCAGTCAGGAGTGCATGGGTTCTAACCTCCTTTTACTGTTTTTTCTACTTCACACCATAGTGGACGTGTCCCAAACACAGATAGAATTACTTCATCTATGCATGTGTATAATGATGTGGAGTTGTGTGTGTGTGTGTGTGTGTGTGTGTGTGTGTGTGTGTGCGCAACAAACCTTCTACTTAGGGTGCAAATAAAAATAATACAATGAAAGGCAATAAAATGATGATGATGGTAATGAGGATGATGATGATTCTAAATTGTCCTAAACAAATGTACCAAAATAAATGTTTTCTCTCTCTCTCCATCTCCCACATCGACTTCAGGTAATTAAATAAGTTAAAGTTAAATAAGTGTTAGCAATTGTGTTCAACTTTGCACTTTTCTTTCCCAGAATCTTCTCAGCAATAATCATGTCTTCTGTTCGCTTGGCTTAGTGTAACGGGTGAATAAATGACTGTTTACTGATGGTGTGAAATAAATAAATAAATAAATGAAAAGAATGCAATCAAGAACTCTGGTGTTTTTCTGGTTTTGATTTGGACTTGCCTCACAGCAAGAAGGTACCCGGTTCGAATCCCTGGTCTTTCTGTCCGGAGTTTGCATGTTCTCTCTGCGGTTTGCTCCGGGTACTTCAGTTTTCTTCCACCAGGGGGTACCCGTGCTTTCAGCAGACTCCAGTAGACCTCCGTGACCGCAAATTAGGGAATAAGTGGGTTAGAATATGAATGAATGAACGAATGAATAAAATAATGATTTGAACTCATGCGGTTGTGTGTAGACATCGAGACTCGTGGTAGGGTTCTAATGACATACGTCCTGATAAAATGTTTTATGGCTGCTGTCATGATGTCATGAGGGACCATTGCATGGGAAATGCTCCTTTATAAGTTGTCTTAACTGAAATGTGTGCAGTCAGGGGCCAATAAGTTCTACTCTGCTGCCCCAACACTATCAGAAGCTGACCTACAATTATTCATTCATTCATCTTCTTATTCGCTTATTCCCTAATTCGGTGTCACGGCGAATCTGCTGTTGCCTATCACATAGGGCACATAGGGCAAGAGGCAGGGGTACACCCTGGACAGTTTGCCAGTCCATTGCAGGGCGCTGACTTACATTTGCAACTTAAATTCAAATACTTGTTTCATTAAGTTGTATTGAAGTTTTCCCAAAAGTTTCTACTTTTTATTCCACAGTGTTTTTTTCAGCTGCACTGCTTCCAACACATGGATGTGGATTTTAGACTTTGTCCAATCAGATTTCAGTTTCTATGTGCAGCCATGTTGATGTAATCCAGCCAAAGCCTTCAGAATCAGTTTATATAATCAGCACCAGAATAATGAATAATATTTATTCACGCATCGATTTTATAACCTGCTTATTCCCTAATTCGGGGTCACAGGCTCTGCTGGAGCTCGTTCCAGCACACATGGGGCAAAAGGCAGGGGTATACAAGAACACTGTTATTTTTGTAACTTTTCTATGTACAACTGATCTAATATAATTATAGAAAATAATAAGGAGTTTGCATGTTTTCTCTGCACTTGCGTTGGTTTCTTCCAGGTTCTCTGGTTTCCTCCCACAGTCCAAAATGTACGTTAGATTGATTGGTGAATCTTAATTGTAGTGTGTGTGTGTGTGTGTGTGTATTTTCGTCTATGTGTTGCCCTGCAATCCACTGGCGACCTGTCCAGGTGGTACCCCTACCTCTTGCTCTATGTGTGCTGGGATAGGTTCTGGCAGACCCTCGTGACCCTGGATTAGGGAATAAGCGGGTAAGAAGATCAATGAAAGTTTATATCAACACATGTGATTAGTCTTAAATTAGGATTGGTGTGTGTCTGTAAAGATGACATGGCAACCCTACATTAAGCTTATTTTTGTAGCGGGTTTATTATGGTATACATTAATGGTGGAAGTGAAAATAATGGAAACACCCTCCAGAACCAAGTGGTTGGCTGGACTGACTCATCATGGCTAATGAATTTTTAATCAAAGTATGTTAGACATTTTTTTAATTAAGACTTTTGATGACACCTTTAAAAATGAAGGAATAAAAAGTAAAATAAAAAGAATAAAACAAGTGATGTACCGATAATATTTATTCTCCATATTTAAAAGTGGCTGTTTTAGCATTACGCTAACATTTTGTCAGGTTAGCTGCTGTTTGCTATAACTGACTTATCAACAACACACCCGTTTCCCACCCAAAATTTATTATATCAGAAAAATGAGACAAAACATTAAAAGCCTGAGCTCTAGAAAGAATCCCTGCTGGTGAAGATGACAGCATGCTGTAACTAATACACTGTACAGATCATCATTTCCTCCTACAAGGTTTTACTCCCAACACCTCATACAGTGTGTGTGTGTGTGTGTGTGTATATGAGTGTGCATTACAGTAGATTTAGAGAGAGAAGGACAGAACACAGTGGCTGCAGACCTCCTCCAGGCCACCAGGGGGGCGCCATTGTGGCCACTGTTACACGTTTGTACGACATTTGGGGAAAATTGGGCCACTTTCACGCCTTTTCTTTCTTACTGCAGGAAACAAACAAGAGGGAGAATGAGAGACAGAGAAAGAGAGAAATCAAGAGACACAGAAAAAGAGTGAGAGCAAGAGAGAGAGAAAGGGGAAAGGAGAAAAAGAAAGATCAAGAGACAGAGAAAGGGGGAGCAGGGAGAAAAAGAAGTAGAGAGAGAAAGAGAATAAAATTACTTATTTATTGTTAAAATAAGTAAAATATTTTGAGTAAAGAAATTACATGGAGGAAGTGATGCAAAGAGAAAAACGAAGTTCTGGACAGACATAAAGAGAAGCTCAAGACACCAACAAACACCAGCATCAGGAATCCTAAAACTTATATTTTGCACTTTTTAGCGAACTAATTCGACTGCGTTGGTGATAAATTAAAATCCCAGAAGCGCAAAAGAGAAGTAGAAAGCGTGCTGAAGCTTTGAACGGAGACAGGAAATGCAGGTCTGCAGACAGGAAGTAGCATCTGTGGAGGTTCTGAGTAAAACTTTAACGTTACTTGGGTTTAGAGGAGAACTTGAACTGTTTACAGAAGGCTCTCTCCAGCTCAGGGACGGACAGAGTGAAGGTGAAGGCTCCGTCTGAATCTGAGCGAACTATACGCACTGTAACACACACACACACACACACACCCACACACACACACACACACACACACACACACACACACACACACACACACACACA
>JAOTRA010099828.1:0-11252 GCA_026260255.1 Pseudolaguvia tuberculata
CAAAGAGGAGGTTTTTGGATGTGGTGAGGGAAGATATGCAGGTAGTTGGGGTGAAAGAGGCAGATGTAGCGGACAGGATTGTGTGGAGAAGAGTGTTCCGCTGTGGCGACCCCTAACAGGAGCAGCCGAAAGGAGAAGAAGAAGAAGAAGAATGGTTCAGTTGTCAAACCCATTATTTATACCAACAGTACAGTTAGACAGATGGATCCGTCTTTGCTTAATTCTTCCCCATGTCAAAGGTCAAGGTTCAAAGTGTTTATTGTTATGTGTACAATAAAGGAAACAGCTTTCCCTGTTACAGAATAAAGGTAAGTAAGAAAAGTAAGAAATAAAGGGCATAAAATAAGAGTTACGTCAAATAAATAAATGTGCAAGTTTGTGTTAAATTTAAATTATGTGCAAATTTTGGAGATAATGAATGGAATTGTCTAAAAAGACTATCAATATGTTGACAGTGTGCTACCAATACAGCTATTAAATATTGCACAGGAATAAATAGACAGTGATAGTGTAGACAGTAATAATCAGATTGTGCAAGGTTCCTCAGTCTGGTGGTCCTACACTTCGCACTCCTGTACCTCCTGCCCGAGGGGAGAAGAGTGAACAGTCCTTGTTGTGGGTGTGAGGGATCTTTTATGATGGAGGCAGCTCTCCTATGGACACTGCGTTGGGAGATGCTCTGCAGGGAGGGCAGAGGAGTCCTGGTAATCTTCACTATTCTCTTCACTATTCTCTGCAGGCGTTTGCAGTCCAATGCAGTGGAGCTACCTTAGCACATGGTGATGCAGCTGGTCAGGATAGACTCAAAAACGCAGCTGTAGTTGTTGCTGAGGATCTTTGTTGACGTTCCGATCCTCCTCTGCCTCCTCAGGAAGTATAGCTGTTGCTGAGCTTTCTTCACCAACTGTGTAGTGTCCAGGTGAGGTCCTGGCTGATGTAGACTCCCAGATATTTATAGCTAAGCAGTGGCTGATTAGAGCTCCTCTCTTTCCTCAAGTCCACGATCATCTCCTTGGTCTTGTCTGTGTTGAGGGTGAGATTTTTGTTTTCACACCATGTCACCAGAGTGGTCACCTCCCGGTAAGATGCATTGATATACTGATGCTGTTTTTGTGCTTTTAAATATTGCCAGGAGCCTAGGTTTATCCAAATGGCTGATGACTAGAGTACAAAGTTTCAAACTCCCTTACTTTTTTGTTATTATTTCCAGAACACATCCAATTCACTTTCTGTAAAGTTTCTTTTTTTCTTGCTTTTGCCATTTTTTTGTTGTTTGATTTAGCCAAAAAGAGCTCCAGCTCTTGCTCAGCTCCGGGTATCCAGGCATTCAGCAGACCCAGGAACTCTTGGGCAACATATATTGGTTGCCGAATTTTCGTACAGACATTGCTCGTACAGACATTTGCCCCATGTGTGCCCAAGCCAAAACCCCATGCTATCTACCCGAGGGCCTACTACAACCCCTACCAGTTCCCCAGAGGCTGTGGTCTCACAGCCATAGAGTTTGTGACCGTTTTACGTCTCTCACAGGGGCGCACAGCAATGTTGACCACAGTTGATTACGTCTCAAATGTGTGATGTCTGGTGCCCCTCAAGGGCTTGCCCACTGTGATGCAGATGGCTACCCACCTGTTTAATCAAGTCTTCAGGATCTAGCGGTTGCCCAAGAACATTGTCTCAGACATGGGCTCCCATTTCACTTCCCGTGTCTGGGTCAAAATCTTCAGTAGGTTGAATATTATTGTCAGTCTGACCTCAGATTATCACCCCAAAATTCAACGGCCAAGTAGAATTGGGACGGGAGGTCATACTGTGTCCGGGCGGAGTACACCCAAAACTCACTTACACACTTCGCTATGCGAATCACCCTCTTTCAGTGCACATTTGGGTATCATTCCGCTCTATTTCCCTAAATGGCCAAGCCCTCTACGGGTGTCACACCAAGTTACAGAAGGCTATCATCCCACAGAGGATTCAGGCTGGCAACCGCATCTGGACTACCAACCAGGGCAGTTGGTATGGTTGTCGACTTGTTGAGACCTACAGATACTCCGGCAAATTAATGCGGTAACCTACAGGCTGGAGCTAACCTTTCTTACAGGATCTTCCGGTCCTTCTCTGTTTTCTTGCTGAAACCTCACTATTTTACCCCTATTGTCAACCATTCACCCTAGCAACCACCAGCGTATTTGGTGAAGGAGATCCTTCACTCGAGGAGATGACAGGGCAGGCTGGAGTACCTATTAGATTGTGAGGGTTACAGCCTGTCTCCACAATATCTATCTGTACTTATCTACATTTATCATGGAACAAACTAAGATTGCCGTAGTCTAAGGCATTTTTAAAATTTGGATTCAAGCCAGCAAATGTAAACCCAATGCATCTGCAAATGTCAAGTAATTTTGTTCGTGCTGGTTAGTGTGGTGACAGTGGAGAGCTAAATTCTGTCAGATCTGTTTTTAAGAATACTTATAATGGTTTATAAACATTTTTAATATTGATCCTGTGGCTGCAGTGCTGAGACATGAGCCACTCAGAGCACATGTGCAAAAACACAAAAAGCTGTCATTTTTGTATTTTAACAAAAACTACATTTCACAGATTGAAGTATGTGTCAAACGTATAATTAAATCTCTGAAGGTAGCGCTCTAGTGTTTGATTAAACTAAGCACATAATTATAGTCATCTTGTAATAGGCAATTAAACTGATAGAGCTGGTATAGCTTAAAATCTGAAATGATTCTCAAAGAACAACTGATTAAACAAACCCAGAGAGTGGGAAGGGCAGGGTTGTTTTCTAGGACTCCAGATAAATTCAGCTTTTATTTGTCCATCGTCTTTCATTTTGAACTGTAAATGCCAGGTATACTGGTATGCATAAATATTAATTTTTCACTGCAATTAATTAACTTATTTTGGCACTGTTTTTATAACCATGCCCACTGGGAAGAGAAATTAAACATTGTCAAAGCATGATTGAGAAATTGGCTAGCATTAACAAGTAGTGTAATTGCTCATTTTATATTTACTATCCCAACCCACCTGTCAGAGCAGTCATTAATTTGTGTAGTTAAAGTTAATGCAAATGATTATGCAAAAACTAATACTTTTTACCTTACTTAGAGATATTTGTGAAAGGAGGAGAAGAAGAAAAAGAGATATTTGTGTTTATCAGTACAATAACAAGTGCCCAGCTATTCGCATCAATAAGATACAGGGAGTTCAGTTTAAGGCTTTGCTCTTCTTCTGATAGCAGCATTTTATTAGACTTCAGTCATTGTAAGTAAGTATGACAAATAATAGAAAATATGGTTTAATTTATTACTTGCATGCTTTGTTTGATATGAAATGACATGAATTTCTCTGCAGGCACGAGATTAATGCATAAACTAAACACTATAGGTTTCTTGCAGTAATTCATCACATATCAAACTGACAACAGGAAGCTTGACAGCTGTTATTGGCCAAGAAGACATCTGACTGAAGACAGCTCTATATAAGCAGGAGGTACTCTGGAATTTGATGTGAAGTATTGTTGCCCCTGGCCTTTGCCAAGCACTCTTAGTACCTTTGGATTATTTTGCTATTTGGATTATTGGACTTTGGATTGTGTACTTGGACTCTGATTTTTGGATTGAAATTTAGACTTTGGTTGCTCTGTCTTTTCCCATAATAAACTGTTCTGACTGCTGCATCATGGATCCGGCTGAACCCTCTATGCCGCCAGTTTCACAGAATACTTCGCCTCTCAGGGAACCAGCAGAGATCAGAACTGTGGACGACCTCCTTGCTGCGCTGAACTTCCAAGCTCAATCTCTTTGGGCCCTACAGGGATAGGTGAATGCGCTGACTATGCCCATCGCGGCGTCTACCACCTTGTCTCTCCCGGCACCCATTGTCGCAAACTCCGCTTCTCTACCTGACAAGTTTGACGTCGACCCTGAAAAGTGCCATGGCTTCATCCACCAGTGTCGGATGTTTTTCTTTGAACAGCCTCATAGATTCCCTATGACTACTCTTGGTCGCGCATTGGACTGGGCTGTGGCGGTGTGAAAAGCTGATGAGAATTTGCGGAACTCCAGCTATTATTTTATCAATCAGCTGCGGGAAGTGTTCGAACATCCTGCCGGTGGACTGGATGTGTCTTTGCGGCTGTTGCGCCTGCACCAAGGAGCGCAGTCAGCCGCTGATTACGCAATCACTTTCTGTACGCTGGGAGCTCAGAGTGGAATGAATGAGGTCACGCTCAAGGTATTATTTAAGGAAGGGTTAAGAGAGGAGCTTCAAGCTGAGTTTGTTTTTTGGCAAGAATCGGATTCATATTCTGAGTTCATACAGCGGGCGATATGCGTTGATAATCTTATGCAAAACCACCTGTCTCATTCACCACAGCTCCACTTTGCGCCTGAGCTAAATACCGCGCTGAGAAAAAGCAGTGACGCAGGTGCTGTTTTCGTCAGTGTTTTTACTGTGGGGAGCCCGGACACAGCTGCTCCAATTGTCCAGCTATGACTCGGAAAACACAACGAAAAGTAAGTGCCCAAACTTACACTGTTAACGCGGAAGCAAGTTTAACTATCAGAGCTCGCTTTCGGTTTATTAATGTGTCTCGTGTGTTTTCTGCCCTTGTGGAATCAGTAATAAACATAATCGATGAAAAGCTGGTGCAAGATTTACGAGTGCCCATTGTGCTGTGTGTTCCAGCGATTCATGTTACTGCCATAGACGGACACCCCGTTAGGCGAGCAATCACTTTAAAGACAGCGTTGTTATCCCTTGAAATTGACTCCACCCACTAGGAGAAGGTGTCTTTTTATGTTACAGAAGCCCTTAAAACCCCACTCATTTTGGGCTATCCATGGCTGGCAGGACATGATCCTATAATTTCTTGGAAAAATAAGAAAATTATTAAGTGGTCTCAAAGATGTGATGAAACCTGCTTGAATGAGTTGAGCAATAAAAAAAATCCTTAAATATAACTGTGTCCTGAGAATATTCCTACTTATTATAATGACTTGGTAGAAGTGTTTAAGAAGGAGAAGGCTGCTGAGTTGCCACCTCATCGGGATATAGACTGCAGCATACAACTTCTAGATAATCACTTCCCCCTAAAAGTAGTATTTATCCTTTAACTAGAACTGAAATGGAGGCATTAGACAAATATATCGAAGAGGCGCTAATGTCTGGGCATATCCGGCTGCATCTGAGATCTTTATAGAGAAAAAGGATGGAAGCTTACGCCCTTGTATAGATTATTGGGGGTTAAATAATCTCACAGTGAAGAACCACTATCCCCTTCCACTGGTTTCATCAGCCCAAGAGCAATTGCGTGAATTGCGAGCAATTTTTTTTTCACAGTGCGTATAATTTGATTTGAATTCGCAGAGGAGATGAGTGGAAGACTGCGTTCATCACCCCTAAAGGTCACTATGAATATCTGGTTATGCCCTACGACCTCTGTAATGCTCCTTCAGTCTTCCAGTCTTTTATTAATGACATTTTTCGAGACCTCCTCAATGTCTGTGTGATAACGTATATTGATATTTTGATTTATTCACGGGATGAGAGGCAGCATGTGGGCCACTTCAGGGCGGTGATGCAGAGATTGCTTGTTAATAATTTGTTTATGAAAGCTGAAAAATGTGAAATTCAGACAGAGATTTTTATGTCATCAGCACAAATGGGGTCTCGATGGAACCAGGTCGGGTTCAAGCAGTTTGGGACTGGTGCAAACCCAGGACAGTAAAGGAGCTTCAGCATTTTCGGGGTTTTGCTAACTTTTATTGAGGCTTTATCAGAAACTTGACACTGACGGCTCTTATAAAAGGTAAACCCACTAATTAGTCTGGTCATACTCAGCTGCTAAAGCATTCGAGGTATTAACATACAAGTTCACCGTAGCACTCACTCGTCCACCCGGACCCTACAGTGCCCTTCCTGGTGGAAGTAGATGCTAGCAACTGTGGCATTAAAGCGGTCTTGTCCCAAAAGCAGGGTTCACCTCCCAAACTTCACCCTTGCACTTACTGGTTAGAAGGGAGTGCTCATTCATATACTGTCCTGACTGACTATCGCAATTTAGTGTATAAAAAGAGGGCGCAATGGCTAAACGCATGGCACGCTGGACATTGTTTTTTGCACGGTTTAACTTCACAGTCACTTACATACTTGGGACAAAGAACGAAAAAGCTGATGCTCTCTTCTGCAGGTACGACCCGCCTAACCAAGACACTCCCAAAAAGTGCATTCTGAACCCAAGTGTTTTAGTGGCAGCAGTATTGTGGAATCTGGCAGGAGAGATCTGTGAGGCCAGCATGGGAACTCCTCGGCAAGGGGTCTGTCCCACCGTTAGGATCTTTGTCCTACCAGAGTTTCATAAATGTTTAATGTTGTGGGTGCACACTTCCTTGAGTTCAGGGCATCCTGGCATTCAGAGGACCCTGGAGCTTCTCAGTTGCACGTATTGGTGGCCACGTATGCAAGAGAAGGTGAGAAATTTTGTGAAATCATGTACTGAGTGCGCACAAGCAAATACACAGAGACACTTACTTGAAGGCCTTCTGCAACCATTTCCTGTTCCTCAGCATCCCTGGTCTTATCTGGCCATTGACTTTGTCACTAAGCTCCCGCCTTCCAATGGTTACACTGCGGTTTTAACGATTGTGGATCGTTCCTCTAAGTCTTGTCTCCTTGTTTCCCCTCAAAGGGTTACCCACTGCTATGCAAATAGCTAATCTGTTGTTCCAGCATGTTTTCAGAGTTTATGGGGAGGATATTGTGTCTGACAGAGGACCACAGTTCACATCTAGAGTCTGGTCGGCATATTGCAAGCGCCTGGGTATAAATGTGAGCCTAAACTCTAGTTATCTCCAATGGACAGGTGGAGCACATGAACCAGGAATTGGGTCGCTACCTGCGGTCATACTGTGCGCGAGAAAAGCATCGCTGGACCGAATTCCTTCCCTGGACAGAGTATGCACAAATTCGCTAACTCATTCGCTAACAGTTTGACACCATTTCAGTGTGTTCTAGGTTACCAACCTACCCTGTTCCCATGGTCCAGTGAACCTGCCAATGTTATGTCATTGGAGGACTGGTGCAGACGCAGCGCTCAGGTGTGGGAAGGAGCCCATGTGCGGATACAAAGAGCCATAAGGTCTCAAAAGATGCAGGCAGACAGGAGGCGACGACCACACCCCTCCTACCAGCCAGGTCAGAGGGTCTGGTTATCCACTAAAGATCTAAAGCTTAAATTACCTAGCAAAAAACTAAGACCCAGATATGTTGGGCCCTTCAAGATAATTTGTCAGGTGAATGAAGTGTAATATAGATTGCAGTTGCCGGCCCACATGCGCATCTCACCCACCTTCTATGTCTCTCTCTCTTCAGACCCAATTTTTCTCCAGGTCAAACCTGTGAGCCTAGACCAGATCCCCTGGGTCCCATCAAGCTGGAAGACAGCTCAGCATACAAAGTTCGCAAGGTTCTTAACTCTTGGAGGCGAAGAGAAGGGTTGGAATATCTGGTGGATCGGGAGGGCTATGGACCTGAGGAGCTGGGTGAAGGCAAAAGACATCTTGGATCCAGCGATAATCAATGACTTTCATGCCAGCTATCCCAAATGCCCAGAATTTGTGTACTTGAACTCTGATTTTTGGATTCAGATTTGGACTTTGGTTGCTCTGTTTTTACCCCTGTCTTTCCTTGTAATAAAATGTTCTGACTGTTGGATCATGGATCCGATCCGGCTGAACCCTCTATGCCTTCGGTTTCACAGAAAGATTTGTGAAGCGGCTTAATTGTTGGGCTTGGAAGATCAGGGTTTGTTTCCCAGAACCACCAAGCAGCCACCACCAATCCCCAAGGCTAGTTGCTCAACTGTGAAAAAAGAAAATCATGGAAGTTGTTCTGTATAATGTCTGCCTTTATAATGTAAATAATAGTACAATAATATTATGATGCTGTGGTTACAAGGAAAAATTTTAATTACTTAAAGTCTGCAAATTGCACAACTGTCAACTAAAAATGGTACAACCAAAGATACGTAGGGTTAGCTTTGCAAGATCTATACGTCATCCTTAAAGAATTATCACAATCATTCATGTACAAATTCAGCTAATGCTCACATTGATGGCAATATACATTGATGGATGCTTCTCCTTTAGTCATTTTGACTGGAGCCTTTAGATAGGGATTTGTGTTCTCAGACGGTTAGCAATTATGAACTGTTTCGACCCGTAGCACTCTTATTAGGTTAGC
Source organism: Pseudolaguvia tuberculata (assembly GCA_026260255.1). Taxonomy (NCBI): domain Eukaryota; kingdom Metazoa; phylum Chordata; class Actinopteri; order Siluriformes; family Sisoridae; genus Pseudolaguvia; species Pseudolaguvia tuberculata. The sequence goes on from JAOTRA010099828.1 coordinate 8,260, forward strand.
AGAGGTTGCCAGCCATTCACTCCACCAAATCCCACAAGAAGTGCTCTCTGCTGCCTCCACCAGTCCTTGCACTGCTTTTATTCTATTCAATCCTCTTCAATATAAAGTCTGTCAAAAGCTTTCATCTTAAAAAAGCTGCATCTTACCTCTACTGGGTACTTCCATGCCAGCCTTTCCCTTTGCAGTTGTTCTTGTGCATCAGTTTTCAGTTAATAACGAAGTACAAAGTTATGCAAGGGATTCTCCGTATGCATAGTTTGATACATCCAAAAATTGGATGTTTTAGTATTAATTAAACACAAACCTTTGTTCATAATGCTATATACTCTATATAGTAAAGAATTCTTTTAAAATGATTCCTCACACTTCATTTGAGAGTAAAGGATCTTCAGGTACCTTGGATGATATCTAAGAACTGGATCGTTGTCCTCATATATACCATGCAGGAAAATCTGCATGAAATTTACCCTGGTATAATTGGTCTTTGTCCAAAACTTCATAAATGTTAACAGGTGGTGGCTTGCTCTTATGATACCATTTCTTGGTACACTTCTGCTCTAGGTTGTCAGCTAGCACAGTCAGTACTTTGTCACCATCTGAATCTGCTCTGGGCAAATGTGATCATACATCCTGTGTCTATCATTGTTTCCTTTTGCCTGCAGGGTCATCCCCCTTACCTCATCTGGGACAGTTCACAAGGAATTATAAGGGTGTCATAAATGGCCCTTAGCAAGAAGAAGATCCTGTATGGCTTGAGCCTCCAGAGGGCTCCCAGTGAGATCTACAGGTTTGTTCATGCCCAACCCAATAACCATGCAAAGTACAAACATCACTGAAATCAGAAATATTCCTATTTAAAAATGTTATATTATCTTGAAAATCTTAGTTGTATCTGCATGATTCTATGACTTGTGCTACTACAAAATGATTGGAGAATTAGATAAATGCATAAATGTGCAGCTGTACAAAAGTTGACATGGTTATATGCTACATGTACATTTCGTTTATTTCTTTAACACACTTTTTAAAGTTAGTACTTTGCTAAACTTGTTGCGATCCATAATGCAGGAGCTTAGTTTATTCAGAAGTTCACAGATAAACAGAAACATAGTCACAGAATAGGCATAAGTCAGTAAATGGTTAAATCCAGGCAGAAAAATCTAAAATGTGAAGGAAATCTCAGAATCCTAGAAACAGGTACGGAGTAGGGCATTAAGAGAGATCGTATCCCCTTTGGATACCATGGGAATGATGTTTTTTTCTGAAGCAACAGCAGCAGTGTTATGGTCTCTGTTGCTAGAGCCACTAACAGCTGTTTTTAAAGGCTCAGAAAATCAATGCATTGCATTGCAGTCTGTGACTGACTGTTTCAGCTTTTCTGCATAATCACATAATCTATTGTTTATAAACTTTGCTCTCACATGGTCATGTTATCAAGAATATCTTAATGCACCATTGATCATAAAGCTTAAAGCTGTTGCTATTTCCTATAAATGTTTATATCTGCATACATTCATGAAAAGCTCCTAACTGCACTATGGATCGGTCTTTGCTACAAACATTACAGTATCTTCTAAAATTGTAATGAATGGTAAAAGTTGCAATGTAAAAGATTTTGAGAAAAAAACATGACAAAATGGGAAATTATATATGGCCCCTTTTTCAATACTATGATTTCATATTTATTATTAGACATGAGCTACAGCTAATCTAAAAGGATTAAAGAAGAACTATTTATTTATTTTTTGTTTAAATAATTATCATGCAAAAAAAAAAAGTCAGATTTCAGAATTATCTGTCTGAAAGATTATATCTATAAAAAAATTATTATTCTGAAAGAATTCTAATAAGTCTATTCTTTGTCATTTAAGTCTAAAAGTGTCACGCCCTCCTATCAGATGAGCGTCTCCAGTGTGCTGCCGGCGCGCGCAGCTGTCTCTCATCGAGCACTGATTTGCACATTTTTATAAGCCGGCAGCTTTCTCCTAGGGGCTGTTGGATTGTCTCGCCTTTTTCCCTTTTTCCCCCTGAATGTTTTTTCATGTTCATGCTCACGTTTGCTATCCTTGTCTCATTTTGTCTTGTCTCGTCTCGCCTCGTCTCGTCTTCTCACGTCAAGTTTTGTCACATATTTTTACGGTATTTCCCTTAGTTTAAATCTTGTTGTTTTTTTTATTTATTCATTTAGCTTTTTTTGAATAAAATGGACTTTTCAAACCCGCCAATTCTGCGTTTGGGTGTGCTCCTTTTCCCCGATCCTGCTCCCTCCACCCTCACTGACAGTACAATCCAACCGAGTTCGCACCCAGTGGATTGGCAGCAGCCTTCCCGATCGCATTCCTGCGGAGATATGACGGTCGCCGCGGTAAGTGTCGGAAGTTCGTGCGAGAGGGCGCGGCTAGTCCTGTCACGGAGGCTGGGAAGCCTTTCTTGGTTCCTGTCACGGAGGCTGGAAAGCCTCGCCGGTTCCTGTCACGGAGGCTGGGAAGCCTCGCCTCGATCCTACCCTTTCAGGGTATTGGATTGTTCATGGACCTGGACCCCCATTATCCTCTCTGTTTATCTGGCTGAGTATTTTTTTTTTCCTCTTTGGTGTTGAGTATTTTTAGTTTTGCTTATAGCCTCAGCCTCAGGTTTTTTTGTTCAATTATTTGTGTTTTCTTGTCACCGTCCTCGCTCATGTTCAGGTTTCTCATGTTCATGTTTCCCATGTTCTCTCGTTCAGGGTCCCTTCTCTCATTTTCAGGTTCCCCTCTCTCATGTTCAGGTTACCCTCTCTCATGTTCAGGGTCTCGTTCAGGTTTTCCTCTCTTGTTCAGGTTCCCCTCTCTTATGTTCATGTTCAGGTTCAGGTTCCCCTCTCTCGTTCAGGTTCCCTTCTCTCAAGTTAAGGCTTCTCATGTTCAGGTTCCCCTCTCTCATGTTCAGGTTCCCCTCTCTCATGTTCAGGGTCTCATTCAGGTTCCCCTCTCTCATGTTCAGGGTCTTGTTCA
>JAOTRA010099844.1:0-11250 GCA_026260255.1 Pseudolaguvia tuberculata
TGTGTGTGTGTGTGTGTGTGTGTGTGTGTGTGTGTGTGTGTGTGTGTGTGTGTGTGTGTGTGTGTGTGTAAAAAAAACCCAGTATAAATAAAATAAAAGTGCGGGTAAAGATACACAATAATCCACAAGGCAGGCAAATAAATATAAAACAGGGGAAACAGTAGAAAAAAAAACAGGCAATACGTAAAGAAACAGAAGAGCAGAATATAGATTAGAATGCCTGGTATGTTGCATGATAGAGCAAACAATACTTCTCAATGCCTTTTAGCAAAAGGATAACTTTGGCTAACTCTAATCCAGCATGCTAGATCTCAGGGGAGAGTGACCTCTTGAGGCGGGTTGGAGGAATCACAAACTTTACTATTATGTAACCAATCTAGGCCACTGCCTCATTCGATGACAACAAATAATATATAAACATATGATTTCTGGTTAAAATAGGTGATTTTATATATATATTCACTTTAGCCAAAACTGACTGTTTTTATGAGGTTATTTTGACAATTTTGTTTGTATTTATTTTTTTTCGCATTAGACAAATTAGCTGGATAGACCTTGCCTGGGCATTTTTGCTAGATGGGTCAAGTTGCATTACATCTGCCAAAAATTTTTTTATCTGACTAACAATATTCATTTATTTATTCATCTTCTTACCTGCTTTATCCATAATTCAATGTCACGGATGTCTGCTGGTACCTATCCCAGCACACATAGGGCCAGAGGTACATACTGGACAGTTTGCCAGTCCATCCCAAGGCCACACATAGTCAAACAACCATTCACACATACATTCACTCCTATGGGCAATTTTGTCTCACTAATCAACCGAAAGTGCATGTTTTTGGGAAACTGTAATACCCACAAGAAACCCACGCAGGGAGAACATATAATATATTTAAATTTGATGTTTGTTATGCACAGGTGACCAAAAAGCAGTAGTAGAGTAGTAGTAGTAGTAATTTTCAAAAATTAAATATGATGGTGATGTTGAAGGAATCACACGAGTCTCTATACTTCCTGGGGAGGCTAAGGAGATTTGGAATGTCATTAAAGATCCTCAGCAACTTCTACAGCTGCATTGTTGAGTCTATCCTGACCAGCAGAATTACCGTGTGCTACAGCAGCTCCACCGCAATGGACTGCAAATGCCTACAGAGAGTGGTGAAGATTACGACTCAGATCACCAAGAGTCCTCTGCCCTCCCTGCATAGTATCCACCAACACAGAGTCCATAGGAGAGCTGCCTGAAAGACACCTCACACCCACAACAAGTACTGTTCACCCTTCTCCCTCTGGCAAAAAGTACAGGAGTGTGAAGTATAGGACCACCAGACTCAGGAACTCTTTTTTTTTCCATCTTCCATCTGACTCTTCAACAGCTGACAGGACTCTTTAACAATTGACTGCACCCTTCACCTTTTTGCAAGTCTACCTTTTTTTCTGTCTACACTACTACTGTCTATTTATTCATGTTCAATTGCACATTCATATTTAATAGCTGTATTGGTAGCACACTGTCTACCTCTTGATAGCACAATTTTCATTAATTCTCTGCCGAATTTGCCACACTTGCAAATTTATTTATTTGTCTTTTACTCTTATTAACATGCCCTTCAATTCTTACTTACTTTCTTAATTTTTTTACCTTTAAGTTATTCTGTAACTCCACTTTCGGCAGTACCCCTGCCTTTAGGCTCCAGCAGACTCTTGTGACCCAGAATTAGGGAATAATTAGGTGAATGAATTAATGTTTAGTATCTTCTTCTTCTCCTTTCGGCTGCTCCCATTAGGGGTCGCCACAGCGGATCACTCTTCTCCAAACTACCCTGTCCGCTACATCTGCCTCTTTCACCCCAACTACCTGCACATCTTCCCTCACCACATCCATAAACCTCCTCTTTGGTCTTCCTCTTTTCCTCCTACCCGGGACCTCCATCTTCAGCATTCTCCTACCAATATACTGCATGTCTCTCCTCTGCACATGTCCAAACCATCTCAACCTAGCCTCCCTCACTTTGTCTCCAAAACATCCTCCATGCGCCGTCCCTCTAATAAACCCATTTCTAATCCTGTCCATCCTTGTCACACCCAATGAAAACCTCAGCATCTTCAACCCTGCCACCCCCAGTTCCGCCTACTGGCTTTTTGACAATGCCACTGTTTCTAAACCGTACAACATTGATGGTCTCACTACAGTCCTATAAACTTTCCCTTTCACTCTTGCCAAAACTCGTCTATCACAAATCACTCCTGCCACTCTTCTCCATCCATTCCACCCTGCCTGCACTCTTTTCTTCACTTCTCTAACACACTCTCCATTACTTTGCACTGTTGACCCCAGGTACTTAAACTCTTCCACCTTCACTACCACTTCTCCCTGCAACCTCACCACTCCATTGCCTTACCTCTCATTCACACACATGTACTCATAAACTTCACTGCCATCTCTTTCCACTCTTAATAGCTGCTTTCACTTCCAAATTACTAATCCTATCCACTTCCGGCTCCACCATCTCTACATCATCCAACCTTCTCTCTGTCTCATTTCACTCATTCATCAGCTCTTCAAAGTAATCTTTCCAACTTCTCAGCACATTCTCCTGACTAGGCAACACATTTCTATTTGTATCCTTTATCACTCTAATTTGCAATACATCCTACCCAGCTTCGTCTCTCTGACTGGCCAACTCCTTTTCTCCCTCCTTAGTGTTCAACTTACACTCATACACCTTTTCCTTAACTTTTTCCAGCTCCTTCCTTGTCTTTCTTTCCATTTCCATATGTCACACCATGTACCTTCCAAGCTCACTTGTCACTTCTGCAGTCATTGCCCAATCATATAACATCTCTTCACCACCACTGAGCCCCTGCCTGACATCCATGAATCTCACACTACAGGCTTCCTTCTTCAGCTTCCACCACCTTTTTCTCTTTTCTGCCCTCTCTCTTCCTCTTCTTCTTAACCTTCAAAGTTATCCTACAGACTACCTGCCGATGCTGTTTAGCTACATTTTCCTCTGACAACAGCTTATAGTCTCCAATCTCTTTTAGGTGACATCTCCTGCACAAAATATAGTCTACCTGTGTGCAACTTTTTTCAGTCTTATACGCCCCCCTATGATCTTCCTTCTTAAAATACATGTTTACCACTGCCATATCCATCTTTTTGCCATCCCTATCCATCACTTCATCATCACCTCTGTTCACTTTACCAACATGACCATTGAAGTCTGCTCCTAACATCAATCTTTCATGCCTAGCCTCACTCTCCACCACACCATCTAAATCACTTCAAAATCTTTCTCTTTCCTCCTTCTCACAACCTACTTGAGGACCATAAGCACTGATAATATTTACCATCACGCCCTCAACTTCTAGCCTTACGTTCATCGCCCTATCAGAAACTCTCGTTACCTGTTGTGCAACCCTTATCTCTTATCTGCAGAATTATAACAACTCCATTCCCTTTATGGTGTACACTGTTACTTTATTATGGCACATTATGACCTTTAAGCCACTAATCTTTAACTTTAAACTACTTATTTGTTTATACAAACAACTTTGCCTTAAACCTTACTGTTTTTGTATTCATCAATACAAAATTACCCCGTTAATAGTTAGTTTATAATTAATTATTTTCAACACTTTGTTTATGTCTAACAGTCCACAATTATTACTTATTTAAATGTATGTGTTTTTGTTCTTTTTGCAAAACACTTTTATGCATTTTCTGAAGTTGGTCAGTATTTTGATTAATGCAGTGATAAAAATTATATCAATTGTAAGTTTAAATTGCTAAAAACTTTCTATGTTCTGCAGGCAATACAACAACACAGTCTGTCAGTGTTGCAGGTATAGGGTCTTTAATATTTACACCGCTAAAACTAAAAAATATAAAGATATATTAAACATTAGGCAATAATAATTTAACACTTTAAATCATATTTCTTATTATTTCATATTTATATCTTTAAATTAAAAACATTAAAAACATTTTTTAAAACAAGGCATCTCTCTCACCTCCTAAAAAACTGTGTTTCATAATTGAAGAAAAGGAGATTCTTCTTATAGTCCTTTTCATAATGATTTATTCGTGTCACACCTTAGCCGTTTGGGTTTGTAGCAGTACCAGGGCTATCCAGTTTCAGTATCAGTATACTTGCAAAGTTGTTTCTGATTAAATGGTAGACACAAGTCACAGACAGTGAGAGTGCACCAGAGTGGAAAAAGGCTTTGAAAAATCAATCGGTCTGGATGCTCTTTTTGTAATCTCTTAAGTACTGCCACTGAATATATATCAGTAGTTTTCTAGTTAATAACATAACACTATATTTACTTGCATACTTTGCAAAGTATACATGTTTATAATGCAATATGATTTGGGCTAAATACAATATTATTGTTATTAAATTTGTTATATTTATCTTGAAAGATACTATGTAACAAATGATAAGTATTAATCCTGTTAATGCCAACAGAAAAAAATAAGCAACAATCTGCTTTTGCAGGGCAAAGCTTGGGCAACCTAACATAAAAGAAAGAAAACAATCCCATTTCTATGTTCCACATATAATTAGTTTCACGGAAAAAAGATTTAATCAAGACAGAACGGTCAAATTTTGGAAAGACAAAAGTTTTCTCACCTACACAGAAATTTAACAAATTTACTACAAATACAAAAATATGTCTCCAAATTAAGTATAGGTGTTGTGAGATTAAATTTTATATCTTGTATGACTTCCAAGAGCTTGAAGGACTGCATCCACATGTGGTGTGGCAAAGATTTATACAATTTATTGATGCCTCCCAGAGTTCATGAATATTCTTTGGTTTCGACTTTCATGCTTCCTCTTTCATCCAACCCCACATATGCTCAATGATGTTTACGTCTGGTGACTGGTCTGGCCAATCCTGGAGCATCTTGATCTTCTTCGCCTTGTAGAACTATGATGTGGAGATGGAAGTATGCGATGGAGCATCATCCTGCTGCAGAATTTATCCTCTTTTATGGTTGGGAATATAAGAGATAGCTAAGATTTCTTGGTATTTTAGACTATTGATGTTGTCTTCCACCCTGAAAATTTCTCGCACACACCCATAATAGATGTAACCCAGCTCATGATTTATCCGCTACCAAACTTAACTGTTGAATCACTGGATGAATCTCATATCCATGCAGACTCCTGCAATATTTGCAGCGACTGTGGTGTGATTCATCTGAAAAATCCACCTTCTGCCACTTTTCCAGCGTCCATCCTTTTAGCAGGCTGTGGGCCTTGGCAAATGCCACACGGTTTTTCAATTGTCTTTTGTTTAGTGCTGGCTTTTGTTTACTCTGATGTTTTGCACTGTTTCACTGTTAAATGCCTCATTGTTAACTACTTCACTGCCAATCTTTAGCCGGCGTCTATGTCCTTGTGTTATTGTCTCTATCTGCTGTCTTTGTGTTTGCACTGTTTGCACTGTTCTTATTGTCTGTAATTACTGTCTGTAGCACCAAGGTCCCAGAGAAACGTTGTCTTCTTTTACATCATATATGGTTAAAATAACAATAAAACTTCTTTGACTTGACTTTGACTATCTGGGCACAGATTCGACTATGGAGGCCATTTCAAGACAGAATCCAACAAACTGTTCTGGTTGCTGCAGTGGAAAATGGACTGGCCTTGGATTTTTGACCCAACAAACGCTACTCTTGAGCAGAGCAGTCTCTGACCCAGTCTCTTCATATCTTTTTCTCCTCTGTACTTGACGCTGAGACACATTGAAGGTGTCGGTAACATCAGCAGTGGATCTGGTTTTCAGCCTCTTGATAATCACTTTAGTCTCAGGGTGAATCTTAGGCATGTTTGCTGAGGTCCAGTTACAGTTGATGTGAAGGTTTAATGTGCTGGGATTTTATACACACCTAAGACCTAATTGATCCATTATTAGTCACAAGTGAAGCTCATATGACAAGGCGACAATAGACATAACTTTGCAAAAATTTACTAAATGGGCATTACAAAGTTATTAATACTTTTTGACAGTTTCGTTTTGCACTGAAACATTATTACTAAATCTATATGAATTAAAATGAGCTATTTCTTGTTAAAAAATCTTGATTACAAATATATTTTAGCAGCATTTCAGTTAAATTTGTACATAAGCAACAAGACTTTTGTCAGGGAATGTAGTGTGGAGAAGTGCTCTGTTGTGGCTCCGTAACGATAGCAACCTAAAGGAGGAGGAGAAGAAGAAGAAGAAGAAGAAGAAGAAGAAGAAGAAGAAGATTTACATACTTTTGCAGTTGCAAGTTGACATTTAAAAAAAAATTCATTTTATTATTCTCTTTTTATCGACCTGTTATGCCGTTGGGTCTTGCTGCCTTTCTGGTGTTCAGTATTAGCAGGCTTCATGACTCCAATCTCTGCACTAAACATTTACCTATTTCAAAAAAGTTTTGCCTTTTGATTTGAAGTGCTCGGTCAGTGGTGACAAAATCATTTTCAGCAATGTTTAAGAAAATGCTTAGAAGAAAATTTATTTATCTTCTAACCCGCTTATTCCCAAACATCTTTATTCCCAATAATGCACTTTGTGACATTATAAGGGCTTGTCCATCAAAGTCAATTCCCATAAGGATCACACTGGATGTCATGCACAATGGATAAATGTAGCTGGTGGTTATGATACAGACACAGACCAAATAGAAGCTAGGAGAAAATGGTTTACAAAGTTAGTTTAGAAAGGCCTAATGTTGAAATTTATTATCTGAAATGAACATATGATGTCATATACTTTTTAAATATATGGATCCAATAACACTAGCAAATTATCACTGAAAGAGACTTTTTGGGGAATATTTAGACATTTTTTGAAAAAAAAAGACAAATTTCAAACATAGAGTAAAGAGAAGCCTAAAAATATAGCTTTCTGTTGACCTCCAGCAAAAATCATTTTGATCCTGCTGCATGCTGTTCTGGGACATCTGACTAGTTTTTATGTTGCAATTGTACCATAAACTCACACTTTACATTATCTATCATCTAAGCATAATTGCTATTTGTTCAGATTTATAATACTTCTAAGACAAACTCTGAGCCAAAATTGGTGAAATCATTCAGTTGTTGACACAAGCTGTACCACATGAATCTCACCTGTCCAAAGCACACTATTTAATGTGACCACAATGAATAACTTTGCATTCAGTTTTTGCATGACATCTTTTTTCTTGAGCTACATCCTGGCAAGACTGTTACTTCAACTGATAAAATAACACATTAATGCCAAGCAAATGGTCAGTGAGAAAAACATTTTACATTTACAATTGTTTGATTCTAAACTAACAGGGAATAATTGTGTGTGACGATGTGGGTGTCGTGAGTGGGTAAGCCAGATCCATTTTGCAGTCGACAGAATCTTTATTAAGTCAGGGTAACCAGGGAAGAAGCAAACAAAATCCAAAGGGCAATACAAAAATCGTAACCAAGTACAAAATCCAAATAGTCATGAATCCAAAAGTCATTCCAAAATATATATAGTTTACATGCTTGGTATAGGCATAGGGCAACAATACTCCTCCTTATATAGGGAGCCCAATTACTGCAGACAGGAAACAATAGATCAGTAAATCGGGCGAGGGCGTCCTCTCCCGGCGGACCTCTGGCGTTGAGGAGTGGAGTTCTCACAGTACCCCCACCCCTAGAAACACCTTCTGGCAATCTTCTAGGGTACTCCCGAGTAGTGCCCTAGAAGATTGTAGTGCCAAGTCATCGAGTAGTGCCGGATCCAGGATGTCCTTTGCCTTCACCCAAGTCTGCTCCTCAGGTCCATATCTCTTCTAGTCCACCTGGTACTCCAACCCCTCCTTCCGGCGCGTAGATCTCAGAATTTCGTTCACCCTGTAAGCTAGTCCATCCCTCCTGGGACTCGCAGGGCTGGACTGGGGAGACATAGGTTTTAAAGAGAGAGACATGAAAGGTAGGAGATATTCGCATGTGTGCGGGCAACTGTAGTTGATAAGTAACCTCATTTATCCGACGGATAATCTTATAATGTACTTAACTTTTTGCACGGCAGTTTAAGTTTCAAATGCTGCGTTGATAGCCAGACCCGTTGATCTGGCTGGTAGGAGGGAGGTGGCTGGCGCCTCTTATCTGCCTGCCTCTTTTGGGAGCCAGCGGCACTCTGTAGCCGCACGTGGGCCCTTTCCCATGTCCATGCGCTACGCTGATACCAGTCCTCAACTGATGGTACCTCAGCCGGTTCCACCGGACCACGGGAACAAGGGAGGCTGAAAACCTAGCACACATTGAAACGGTGTTAGACCGGTTGATGAATGTATCAAGGATTTTTGCGCCATTGGAGAAATTCGCTCCAGCGATGTTGGTTGCGTGCGCAATACAAGCGAAGGTAGCGGCCCAACTCTTGATTCATGCGCTCGGCTTGCCCCATTAGACTGGGGGTGGTACCCCGAAGTAAGACTCACGTTAATATCCAAGCGTTTGCAGAATTCCGACCTCGGTCTGAAACAATGTCCTCAGGCAGCCCAAAATATCTGAAAACATGGGTAAACAGCAAGTTAGCAGTAAGCGTGGGAGTGAGTAACCCTTTTAACGACAGGATTTAGAAAATCGGTCCACCACCGTTAGGACTGTGGTGTGCCCACTTGACGTAGGGAGGTCCGTCACGAAATCAATGGCTAGGTGGGACCAGAGACGCTGGGGAACAAGTAACGGGTGAAGGAGGCCCTCGGGCAAATGCCTCGGCGTCTTGGCCTGCGAACACTCCACACAAGACCTTACATAGTATTTTACCTCCTCTCGCCTGCTCGGCCACCAATACATGCCTCGTATTAGTTCTAGGGTTCTCTGTATGCCTGGATGCCCGGAACCCAGGGAAGTGTGTGCCCATAGCATTAATCGTTGACGAAACTCTGGTACAACAAAAATCTTACCCGTTGGGGCATCCCTGGGTGGGGGAATGCTTTCGCTTGCCTTACAAATCCCATAGCACAGGTGCAACCACGACGCCGGGTCAAAGAATGCATTTTTCCATGGTGTCCCGATTCACCTGATCATACCTGCGGGATAGGGCATCTGCTTTGCCATTAGCTTTACCGGGCCTGTAGGAGATAGTGAAATTGAAACGGGTAAAAAACAAAGCCCAGCGAGCTTGTCGTGCATTTAACCGGTGTGCCCCCTTGATGTACTCCAGATTATGATGATCCATTAGGACTGTAAATGGCTACCTACTTCCTTCTAGCCAGTGCCGCCACTCCAGCAGGGCCTCCTTGATAGCTAGCAATTCCTTGTTTCCAACATCATAATTATTTTCTGCTGGGGAGAGTTTCGAATAAGTCTATGATAAAAATTGGCGAACCCCAGAAATCGTTGAAGCTCCTTGACCGTTCGTGGCTGGGGCCAGTCCCGCATTGCTTGAACCCGACCTGGTTCCATAGTGACCCCCTTTGTGCTGATGACATAGCCTAGGAACTTTACCTCAGTTTGATGAAATTCGCATTTCTCTGCCTTCACATACAACTTATTTTCCCCTAGTCGTTTCAGTACCGTCCGGACATGGCCCACGTGCTGTTTCTCATCCTGTGAATAGATCAAGATGTCGTCAATATATGCTATTGCACAGACATTTAAAAGATCTCTGAAAATGTCGTTAATAAAAGACTGGAAGACTGCCAGTGCATTGCAAAGCACATAGGGCATAACCAGGTATTCATAATGTCCCTTCGGGGTGATGAATGAAGTCTTCCATTCATGCCCCTGCCGGATTCTAATCAAGTTATAGGCACTGCGCAGGTCTAGTGAATATACGTGCCTCTCGTAACTGCTCCAGCGCTGACGGCACTAAGGGAAGAGGATAATGGCCCTATTTGTATAATCAATACAAGGTCGTAGACCCCTTCCTTTTTCTCTATAAAAAAAAAATCAGCGGCGGCTGGTGACGAAGAGGGACGAATATGTCCTGATTGTAGGGCCTCCTCCACGTATTGACCATTTCCGGTATCAATAGGGGGTAAACCCGACTTTTAGGGGGAACTGACCCTTCCACCAGTTGTATGCTGCAGTCTACGTCTCTGAGGAGGTAACTCAGCTGCTCTTTCCTTACTAAATACATTGTGTCAGTGAACATAACAAGTAACTTATTTGTCACTTAATATCCATCCAGTTTTAAGATCAGCATTTCTTGAAATTTGGAAGTCTATCAGAGTCTAGATCCTACTCATAAAACAACTCATATTCAACATTTAATCCTGTCATATGACATTGATGTTAATGATGTTGAAATTCTGCAACGAAGCGCTTATATTTATATATCTAATCTTTTTGATTTATAGATGCTTGGAAAACCTTGATGATGTAATGGAAAATACCAACATTGTCTTTTGTAATATTTTAAATAAAGTTGAGCTTAAGAAAGATTAAAGAAAACAGTTTGACTCTATGATATAATGAACACACACTCGCCCTAATGAGAGCAGCTGGAGTAGCATTAAACTAGAGGTATTTCGTATTGCATGTAGGAAAACAAATTTCTTATAGAAAAGCATTAAAAACTGAAGTTTTAATCTCTTGTAGAATAGACAACTCCAAGTATTTATTTGATATAGTGGTTAAATGAAGCATCAACAGATGCTGAAATTAACCAACAGCACAGCAACAATGAATTTATGAACTACTTTATGTAAGTTAGGCACTAGATATGGATCCATGTTGCAGTAACCAGCTTTATTCAGCAAACGGGACAGTTTAAAAGCAGAGTCGTACAAGAAGAGGATTTAGATGGATCCATTTTGAAGTAACAAGCTTTATTGAATTTAGTAGAGTGAAAAGGTGGTAGCTTAGTGATTAAGGTGTTGGACTGATACAAGAAAGACGATTTGATTCCCAGCACCACAAAGCAATTGCCCAGTTGTAAGTCGCTCTGGATAAGGGTGTCTGCCAAATGCTGTAAATGTAAATGTAGTAGTTCAATGTCAAGGTCAAAAGAACAGGTAAAAATATACAATAGGCCACAAGGCAGACAAATAAAGTCAAAGAAGTTTTTGTCATATATGACATATTAGTATACAGTAAAATGAGACAACGTTTCCCCAGGACCTTGGTTCTACATACAGACGGTAAGTAAAAACATCTGCAACACAAAGAAAATAGACAAAGAAAATAACACAAAGAGGCGGCGCGGTGGCGGAGTGGATAGCACAGGCGCCTCACAACAAGAAGGTCCCAGGTTCAAATCCCGGCCGGGATC
>JAOTRA010099853.1:0-11250 GCA_026260255.1 Pseudolaguvia tuberculata
CACACACACACACACACACACACACACACACACACACACACACACACACACACACACACACACACACACACATTCAGCCCTATGGACAATTTAAGTTTTTGTGGGAGGAAATCAGAGTACCCAGAGAAAACGTTTGTGTGTGTGTGTGTGCGCACTTGTGTGTGTGTGTGTGTGTCTGTGTGTGGGCTTTTAGGGTCACCTATAGTGACAGTTCGAGTTCATCATCCTCCTGAGGCAACAGTGAAGATTCACCAGGTGGTGAAAGTCACTTCAAGTTCAAGCTCAGAGATTGTGGAGCAATCATCAGGTGTCTCAGGAAACAGAGGCCACAGCAGCACATTTCTGAAAGACAGAGAAGAAGCTCTGCCTGCTCTTATACAGGCCCAAACTTTCAGGGGTGATTCTATCTACACTGAGGCTTCTGGCTTTAAATATTGTTTTAGAGAAGTTCGCAACGGACAGGTAAGATAAAACGTGCAGTTATATTCCTGTTAGCTGTGAATAACTGTGGAAAAAACAGGCATGAAAATATTAATTGAATGTCATTAATATTTGTTTTTTTATATTTTATAACATGCGACGTTATAATGATTACTAAATTGTTATTAATAAAACTCTATACTGCCATGCATGATGCAATATAGAGCATACCATAATAAGGAATACTGTAAAATTGGGCTTTCTTGTCACAAACACTCATGTTTCTCAAGGATAACATGTATTGCACATGTTGGAGTAACAAAAAAAAAATCCCAATTATGATTATAATGTATTTTTATTTGTTTTTCACAGTGTACTTCCCCACTGCCCGGACTCCGCAGTCAAGAAACATGCTGCAAAGGAGAAGGTTTAGCATGGGGAATTAAAGATTGTACACTCTGCCCTCCAATATCAGGTGGGGCTGGAATACATAAATACATACATAAATACACTATAAGGGGAAATATTTGTAGACACTTCCTCAGTACAAGCATATAAGTTGCCCTAACCAACCAACGTACCCCTTGCCACTATGCCACAATTTAACTACTGTTTAAGTGAAGTGTTTGCACATAAGATAAAGAAGTGATCTACCTGAACACAGTAACACACAGCACCTTTACTGTGCCAGGCTGGAGATTTGTAGTAAACAGGTCTGGGGTTTCATTTCATTAAACTTCTAAGTTCAACTCCCTATTACTTGCCCAGAGAGTTTGGACATCTCATTGTTTTTGCTGTTTACATCCCGACAGCGTGTGACGGCATTCATTCCACTGTTGCAACTTTACAAACACACCATTCCGAGGCACTTGTCTAATCTCTAAGGATTTAATCATGCTACTTTGGACACAACACTACCTGATTTTCCCAATCTGTGGACTGTATCGCCAGAGGAAATAAGATTATTGATCTACTGCATCCCAACATAAGGGGCGGATACAGCACCAACCTGCAACCTGTACAGGGGAAAGCAGACCACAACCTTATTTTTCTTCAGCTTCACTATGAACCAAGAGTGAAAAGACTACCCATAACCACATTCTAATTCAGAGCAGACACTGCTTCTAGAACACAGACTGGGATGAACTGCTGGGGTCACACAGTGGAAACATTGAGGAGGATGTTGACTGCAACTACAACATCCATACATAAGTTAATGATTACATTAAATTATGTAAGGATGTTGTAGTTCCAGTAATATATGGTGATCAGTAGGAGTACAGACGGAACTCAGAAGAAGCAGTTCAAGATGAACTTGGAGCACATGTTGCAGAAAAACAGCATGTTGGCGGTGTGGAAAAAGATGAAGAAAATCACCAAACCTTTGAATCAACCTTTGAAGAAAAACATCTACCACATCTATAAACATCTCCCAGTCCCAATGAAATGCCCTGGACAGCTGGATGACAATACCTCTATAACCAGACACGGTCTGTTGTGGCACATAGATATAAAGATAGTGCTACCCTTTAGTTGAAAGATATAACCTCTGATTTGTAACGAGTATTAGCAAAGAACACAACATTACGAATTAAATGTTTATTAACAACCTGCCCTCTGGTAATAGTGGCGTGTCAATTAAATTAAAACACAATGAAGGGAAAATGGCCGAAACAATTCCACTCATTTGTTACAGCTACACAAATTCTTGTAGCTGATCAACTGAAAGCAAATCATCAAGGTGCTCTGGGATAAGCTCCAGCAGACTCCTGTGAACCCAAATTAGTTTTTAAGCGGATTCGAAAATGAATGAATGATGAATGAAAGACCGAACACTGAATCAAAGGTTGCTTTCTTTTTCAATGCATAGCAGCAGTCCATTCAGATGGCTTGTGATGACTTATGTCTACAATCAAAAGCACATTAAATAATTCCAGAAACTCCAAATGTTATTTTTTATATTCAAAAAATGAAATTACATAGATATTTTACCATTTTGAATATATATGTGGAATAAGACATAGAGAAGCATCCCTTTGGAAAATGCTGAAGGGCGTGTCACAGATTGGGTATAACAATCTGCTCTACTTGAAAAGGCACATATTAGACAGGATGACTGCTCTGTGTCCCTCAAGAGGTTGAAAGGTTTGAAACACACTCGGGTATAATACAGACTAACTATTCTCTCTATATACACAAACTAAAATAAAGCAACACATGCCAGTGATTAATTAATCATCAGATGAGCTAGTATCAGCAAATCAGTCACGCAATCCACTCGCTCTGAGAAGAAGACATGCTACACCCTTGAAACACATGAGAGGCTAGAACCAGAATCAGTTTGAGCATTACAATTCTTGTGTTCTTGCAAAGCACTGTTGGGTCTCAGATTAAGAATTGCACCACAGAAATCCACCTCAAAGTAGCATGTAAAAGTTGCTATTAAGATCACCTGGAAGAATATGGTCTTCCCTCATCTCAGGGAGCTGGATTTCATGACTTAGTGGCTTTAGTGCGTAATAAAGGTGTTGGTGGAGCTTGTGCAATACTATAAGTGCGGGCAAGCGGAGCTGTACTAGGAAATTGAAGGAAAATCTGCCCTTTCAGAAAATTGTACACTTGAAGCACCAAAAACTCCATGTAACTTTCCGTGTCAATTTTGCCTTCACAGATGTCCAGGTTACCAATGCCATGTGCTCTAACACACCCCAAACCATCCCAGATAGCTTTTAAACAGCGCACTGATATACATCTGGATGGCGATTTTCCTTTTTAAGCCCAAGGACAAAACACACTATCCAATTTTGCATCAGTCCTTCTTAGATGAGCTCAGGCACAGAGAAGCCAGCAGTGTTTCTGGGTCTGTTGCATGGTACATTTTTTAATTTGTACTTAATATAATTGAATGCAGTGCCACCTGAGGGATAAAAGGTTTAGTGTTGGTTTTTGCTCTTGCAGCTTCAATGCAAATATTTCTTGATGACTCTTGGACTATGCGCACATGCAGTCATTCTTGTTGTGAATGACTGAGGATCATTCTTTTAATTCGCACTGAGCCCCTGTCCCCGCTCGTGCCCCAGCTTGTGTCCCAGAATGTGGTGCAGACATCAAATTCAAAGGGAATCAATATTTGCATAATATGATTAAGTTTATTAGTATGAACATTGAACATATTGTCTTTGTGTACAACAAACCCCAGGGCAATACTAGCGTAAGTAAATAATCTTGGGTTATGTTTAGACAGGAGATAGGAGTAATTGTTTGTTTTTTAAACAGGAAGTGGCACAAGTGGAGAGAGAAGCTGTCCCAAGGGCTTTGAAAGGGTTAATGGTACACAGTGTTTGGGTATGTAAACGTCTATCTTCAATATATATTTAAAATACAGACTGTCCCATAAACGTCCCATTACTTTTCATTTAGTACATTTAGTATGCTTTACATGACTACCACTGTTTTATACTGCTAAAGAACACTTATAATGCTTGTAATAGCTTTGCTGATATGTTCCCTGAGATGGTTTATGTTTAGCATTTTTTCCTGATACATCACATGATCCCAAAGATACAAATCAAGTTAGTTGAGGTCATGCAGATGCACATGCAGATTAGGTGGATTGGAGATTGTAAATTGTCCACAGGAGTGAATGTGTGTGTGAAAGGTTGTTTGTCTATATGTTACCCTGAGATGATCTGGCGACCCGACCCGTCCAGGGTGTATCCCCGCCTCTCGCCTTATGTGTGCTTGGATAGGCACAGCAGACCCCCGTAACCCTGGGTAAGAAGATGAATGAATGAATGAATGAATGAATATAATAATATCTTCTAGACTTCCAGAAAAATATATTATACTATTATAATATTACTGGATTCTAGAACTGGAACCTTTTATTACTATATTTTTAGTTAAGAACAATATGAGCTGTTCAACTTTGTGTCTGTGGAGGATTTGCTAATCTAATGCAGGAAACTTTCTGGGTGGTTTACTTATCTGTGTGTGGTGATGATAAGTGCCACATACCCCATTATTGTGTGTCACAAAAGATGTGTGTTTGTGTGTGTTTGTGTGTGTAGGGGTGGGGGGTATTAAAAGGTGGAGGTTTGGGGGGTTGTGACTGATCTCTGAGTTTGAAACAAACTGTCTGTGACTCTTAAAAGAACAGTTTATTCTCAGTTTATATACAAAGAAGAAGACCGGATTGTGTGTCTGAGCTTGATCTTTTTCTATGTGTTCACGTGTCTAGGCTATTTTATAAAACCAATATTAAAAATAATTAAAAACCTGTATAACTTTGCTTAAAAAACAGTAGGACTTCCTTGTTATTTTTGGCACGTGGGCTTTGGGTATTTCTAATCATTTTTATTGAATATGACTCTCAGTCTCTAGTGTCACCACAGAAAACCTGCAGAGGATCTGCAGGCTGAAACAACTCGGTGATGAAAGAAATTAGATAGCAGAATGATCTAAACTACCAGGAAGTCTGTAGTAATTCAATCCCATGGCTGTCATGGCTTGTCTTGAGCTGTCTGGTTAAAGCCTGTCTGGATTCCAGACATAGAACTCAATGTGGTCTTTTGCTATTTTCTATCTTTTAATCCGTGCTCATCATATAAAGAGTGCTTATTAAAGGAAATAAAATTCCATTTTGTGCATTTTCAGATTTGAAACTGAACAATTGGGGGCTAAGGACTGAACATGCTTAGGGGCCCAGAAGTGACAACTTGGTGATGCTGGGAATCAAACCATGATCTTTCAATTAGCAGTCCAACACCTTAACCACTGTACTACCAAATCCCCCTAAAGCTGTAGAGCAAAGGTAGCTATGTCTAGTTATTAAACCAAACGCAGATGCATGTGCGGTCATTCTGGGGTTAGTCTAGCTATGATTGACCTCTACAGAGCACAGACCCGTACCCCATTGAGAATTATTGGGATTAGCTGAAGAAGAGTAAAATACTATGTTGACACATTTAGGCATGTCTGTCATTATGGTTCTGTTTGTATGAAGTCACATGAAAATAATATAAACCTCAAAAGACATGCAAAGACAAACATTTATCACACACCTACCTCTCATTTTCCTCCCCTGGTGTAGATATAAACGAGTGCTTGCAGCCGGGTTTCTGTCAAAACGGGAAGTGTGTGAACACCCGTGGAAGCTACAGCTGTGTTTGCAAACCTGGTTACTTATTGGACGCCTCGCATGGCATCTGTATCTGTGAGTAAAGGGAGAACACTGGAAAATTGGCAAGGTTTAAGCCTTACTCAGCTTCAGTGTAGAGTCAGGTCCAGATGTCTGAATTCACTACCAATTTGAATGATTTTTATTACTTATTTAAAGTTTAGTGCTAAAAAGTAAATGAGTGGATTATTGTTTGTGTTTACTTTAATATGTGGTCTGGGAAGTAATGTAGAAAATAATATAATCTGCATCAAAAATCAATGGAAATAACATACCAACACCGCCATACTGCTGAATGTGTGGGACACATCAAGATGCAAGAATCTGGTGTTGTTGCCAGATCTTGGTTGATTCTTGGTTAAATAGGGACCGAAGGTCTCGTAAACCAGAGAAAGGAGTTTCCACGACCGCCTGTTGGTTGCTCTCAAACAAATAAATAGCTAGACATTTTCTCCATGTGCAGTACTAATACTAGACATGGAGTACTAGTATTCACTCTAGGCACAAATGGTTTAGCCTTTCCTGGTTGTGTTGAGGGCAAATCAATGGAATTTAATGAATTCAATGGAAATAGCAGCTCTGTGTATGGTTAGCTAACCCCCCCCCCCCACCACCACCACCTCCCCATGAAGATGGCCAAATAAGGCAGTGAGGATATCCGCGAAGATAGAAAGCCTGTCTTTTTCCTCAATTCCTGACAAGTTACCATAAATTATGGCGAGCCCACACTCCTCTCAAGTTCTTCCGCTTGTTCCAACTGGGAGCTCCTACTAGGCCTTCGCTGAGCTTTGGCAAGACTTGAAAACCAAGTGCCTGACCATTGTTCTCAAACAATTGGATTTTTTAATTGTATAGATTTCAAATGTAAACCATTAAAATGAAGTTCCCATAGCATTTCAACGCAGCCTGATTTCCTGTAGAAGAAACAAAAAATGTGTTTTTTTCGAAAATGTTCTTTTTAAATGCTTGCATATTCAACATTCCATGCATAGAGAAACAATTGGCATCTGTAATTTGTCAGTGTGTGATTATGCTGTAAAATGGGTTGGCACGCTGCCACATGCGCCTGGTTACTGTTACGGTTACGGTTGCGGCTGTTACCCTGTACAAATAATAAGTAATAAAGATTTATGAATAAATAGCTGATTCCCAGCACAATAATATCATTTATGTAATAGTATCTGTAAACAATATCGACCAGCCTACTTCCTTATCTCTGCCTGGTAGTGTTTCAGATATTCGGATATGACTTTACTTACAATACTTAAAGGTAATACTAAAAGTTCTAGACATCAAAGTTAGATCAGTAAGGAATGATTATTGTGGTAAAAATGTTAGTTTTGTGATGCTGTAAATTTGCTATTTGTTATGAGACATTGTCTTTGCTGCTGTTTTATTGTGCTTTACTGATACCCTTGAACTCTGACCTCTATACCGTTATAGCTGCCTTTTTGTTTGAGTGCACGTTTGGGAGCTTTGACAAACATTTTCAGTTTGTTGGAATGTTGTTAGTATTATATGATGTGCATGTGCATGTGTGTGTGTTTGTAAATGTTGCACTGGTTAATTATCAAATGTGACATACTAAGCCAATCAGAGATGTCTGAAAGTAGGAAATACTGCCAAATGTATGTCTGAACATTATGACACAAAATACCTAAATGACTTGCCACCAAATAGGCCTAAGACAGAATTCCATTAGACCTTTGGTGTGGCATCTGGTATCTAGAATTTAGTAGATTTTAAAAAAGCATCAAGTTGGAACACGGCGTATTTTTATATCTTTCTATCATAGCTATTTTTGCTATAGCTAGCAAAAGGTTGTGTATAGCTATATCAGACAAATCAGATTAGCTTGTGCTCCCTCCCTCATCACTGAATCAGAAAGTACTTTTTATAGCACAATCTCACAAAACCTACAGCTACTCTGAACTATCCAACCACTTGTCCAGCCACTACGATTTGTCCCTTTACAGTTTGTCAAAATCACTCAGATTCATATGTCTATTTCTTCTGCTTAATTTATTTGGAAGGCTGACCAGCCTATTGGATGAAGCTCCACTCTTCTAGTAAGACTTTCCAACCTAATGTTGGGCTTGAATGTGAAATATTTCTTCATTCAGCTCCAACAGTATTAACACTAATGTAAGGTAAGGAGATTCAGGAGATCAGGACTTTGTACTGAACACTGCTGAGTTTTTTTCACTCTACTAACAGTAACAAGGGTGGCGCTGTGGTGTAGTGGATAGCACGGTCACCTCACAACAAGAAGTTCCCAGGTTCGATTCTCGAGCCCGGAGATCTTTCTGTGTGGAGTTTGCATGTTCTCCTTGCACTTCCTTCCTTTTCTCCGGGTACTCCGGTTTCCTCCCACAGTCCAAAAAACATGCAGATTAGGTGGATTGGTGATTGTAAATTGTCCATAAGAGTGAATGTGTGTGAATGGTTGTTTGTCTATGTGTTGCCCTGCGATGGACTGGCGACAGTTAAAGCTGGGATAGGCACCAGTAGACCCCCGTGACCCCGAATTAGTGAATAAGTGAGTAAGAAGATGAATGAATGAATGAATGAATGAATAACGGTAACAGTGTTGGAGTCTCTTAGTGAAGAAATAATGTAATGCTACAACACATCAACAGTTTGGAGAGGAACCACATATAAATTTGATGGTCAGGTGACTGTAAACTTTTGCCAGTGTATCATTCTCCCAAAATAAAAAACTCTTTTTTTAAATGTCATGGCGTACATTTACATGTCGGTGTAATGTATTTTTATTAGGTATTTAGATTCATTTCTATGTATTTAGCTGTAATCCGTTATGCAAGTGATTTTAATAGTAAAAATAAACAGCAAAAATAATAGTAATATATAATAGTTATGAATTTTTTTTTTTTCACATTTCCAAAAAAAATCGCCATTTATGTTAGTATGCTAACTGCACCCCAGACTCTGCTACCTGACCTAGTGCTTTACTAATACTATTGTGGCTAAAATCCTCACAGACACATTTTAAAATCTGGTGGAGAGCATGTTAACCTATTTTCTTAACCCAAAGTTAAATCTGGGCTTAATGACCCACAAGAAACATAGAACCTGTAAATTCTCAAATCTTAATAAACTGGCATGAGAAGAATGATGCATGTTTGAACCCATGTCTGTGTTCATGTGTGTTTACTGTAGTATGTCATGTTTTGTATTGTTTTACCTTTATATCTATATTATGACATTTTCCCTCTCTGCACAGCCCAGAAGGTGATCTCAGAAGAGACGAACCAGTGCTTTCGTATTGTCTCTCAGGGCATCTGCTCTATGCCTATTCTGAAGAATATCACCAAGCAAATCTGCTGCTGCAGTCGTGTTGGTAAAGCCTGGGGGAAAAAGTGTGAAGCGTGCCCTTATTTTGGATCTGGTAATATACTTATTAAAATATTTATCAGAGTTATTGTGAAGCAGACGTCTGAGTAGAATCCATGTTCCAAGCCTTTTTTAAAGTTTTTCAATAACCCAGGGAAATTGTCAATAAACAGGTTCAATACAGAAAAGTCAGATATGAACCAGGCAAATCCAAAATACTAAGCAAAAAAGATGATCCAATAACAGAGCCGAGCTCAGTAATCCATATTTTATATAAAAATAAAATTGATAGCGTTCCTATGTTCGCTTGACACTTGACTAGCAAACAACACTTAACAACGAGGTTAAAGTACTGCTAGCTTATTAAACTAGCAACAGGAAGGACTAGTGGAAGGGGTTTACAGTTTCCCTTTATGGAAATAGCTCCAAGCGTTCCTAGAAGGAGTAACATTTTCGAAAAGGTGTAACATATAAGCTTTAATCTGAATTTATCATGAGAATCAATAAAGGACCTGGTTTAGGAGCCTTTTCTTGTTATTGAAGAATTTCCTGAAGTCCTCACTAATGCAAGCTGTACCTTTTGAAGATTTCAGTTCAGAACTCACAATCTGAGGGTGTTGGTGATATTACCCATAATACACTTTTATAAGTATCACACCATACACAATACAAGCAATTTGCTTAAGGTTTTAATAAATTAATTTTAATCTGTATGTCCATAGTTGAATTCAAGGAGATTTGTCCTGCTGGTCCTGGCTACCATTACTCACCCAATACTTTGAAATTGAATCAGAGGGTTACTGACTCGCATAGTCCTGCACTGGTTACTCAGACAAATCACACTTCGACTACAGTGACTAGATATGACACAACATTATTACAATCAACAACAAGAAATGAACAACAACAAAACCAAAGACCTGTAAGACCTCAATCTGCAACGATCAAACATAATGTCAAGATTCAGCAGTCCAGTACTGGTCAGAGACAGCCAGTCACATCAGACGTTTTTATAATTCAGAGTGAACCACAGCGGAATCCATACAGGCCCACAGGAGGGCTTGCATCATCAACCATCCAGCCAAGCAGAGACCTTTCCTGTGAGTATCCACAACTAAAAGACATTAACTCAACTAAATTAACTTCCATTATTTGAAAAGTGAGAAATAGTGGGTGAACTATTAGTGGGTGAGAAATAATTACTAGAAATGTCATTAACAATACAAAAATGCATGGCAAACTGTCATTTTTAATCATTTATTTATCTAAATATTATCTGAATTAATTTAAAAACATTGCATACAGAATTTAGTTTAAAATATTTTACAAGTTTAAAAACTTATATTTTAATAAATAATATACATAAATATATAAAATGTATAAAAACAAACTATAAAATGAAGAAATGCATTGTTTTTAAAATATCTATGGTTTATAATAATCATGTTTTCCTAAATAGTTTTTGTAAGGACCCACACAAGCAGGCCATTAACTGTCAGACAGCCTTCTTCTGAAATCGGACCTGTACCAGTTCCCTCAACGATCCATCCACCGCCTGCCAGAACAGGTCAAAATCTAAACTTATGTTGTCTTCAATCATTTTTTAATCTCTTGTCTAATACCATCACAATAGAACAAGGCTTCTAAAACCAGGAACCTGTAAGCAGATACTGTAATCAAAAACCTCACAATATTTAACAGAGCTAGCAAGCTGTTTAGCTTATTTAGAGAAATATGGATGCAATATGGAATAGGGTTTCGGTCAATTCCTTTGATATGTAAAAAGATACCAGTGTTACATGCGAGCCAAAAAATGCAGTCTTGGACAGAGTTGAAAAACGTAATAATTTTATTTCTAGTGGTTTTCAGTAACATAGAAAGCACAATGCCCTCATTGTACATACACATATTAACTCAAAGTCAAGTCAAAGAAATGTTATTATTATTATTTCAACCTTATATGTCAGAACAGTACATACAGTGAATGTACTGTATATAAATCCATTGTATAGCACATGTATTGGAACCCATGACCATAATGTGTTCTTTGAATCTTATTTGCACAGATTCATTGTCATGCCAGAACATTTGTACATGTGCTGGAAAAAATGTCCATAAACTCAGCCATGCAGTGTA
Organism: Pseudolaguvia tuberculata; assembly: GCA_026260255.1. Taxonomy (NCBI): domain Eukaryota; kingdom Metazoa; phylum Chordata; class Actinopteri; order Siluriformes; family Sisoridae; genus Pseudolaguvia; species Pseudolaguvia tuberculata. The sequence goes on from JAOTRA010099853.1 coordinate 11,090, forward strand.
TCTCAGCCTTTATGTACAGTAAAAGAAGTATTTGCAGAACTTTTATCTGGACTGGGACACTGGGATGCACCCTGATAAATTCTGACAGCACTAATCTCTCGCACAGGTGCCACAAATTGATCTGTAATGAACAGAGATGTTTTCCAAAGCGTCTTTCGTTT
>JAOTRA010099906.1:0-11245 GCA_026260255.1 Pseudolaguvia tuberculata
TTCTGTAAAGCTGCTTTGAGGCAATAGCTATTGTAAAAAGCGCTATACAAATAAAATTGAATTGAATTGAATTGAATGACGAGAAAAAGGGGAAACCTGACCTGACATGACGAGAAAAAGGGGGAAACTGACCTGACGAGAAAAAGGGGGAACCTGACCTGACATGACGAGAAAAAGGGCGATCCTGGCCTGACATGACGAGAAAGTAGCAGAACGAGGCCCCAAAGCCTCCTCAGGAGCAGAATGAAGCCCACAGGCTTCCTCAGGAGAAGAACGACGCTCCTCGACCAACTCCGGACCAGGCAGGCACTCCTTGACCACCTCCAGACCAGGCAGACGCTCCTCGACCACCTCCGACCCCAACAGGCCCATCTCTGGGCGGGCCAGAAAGACCAGAACCTCAACTGGGGTGAGGAAGTCGCATGTGATGAGGAGATAAGCCAAAAGGTAGAGGAGGTCCTCCCTGAGACATTGGTCCTCGTCCCAGGCTTGGGCTACCCAGTCCAGTGCCCTCCCTGTTAAGCTCACAAACACCAGCCCACACTTGCTCCTGGCATGGTGTAATCGTGCGGCTGGGATTGGAAAAATGCCGCGCACTCCCGCACAAACTTACGACACTTACCGTCATATCTCTGCGGGAATGCAATCGGGGGGGCTGCCGCCAATCCGCTGGGTGCGAACTTGGTTGGATCATTCTGTCAGAGTGCGTGGGGGAAGCAGGATCGGGGAAAAAGAGCGCACTCAAACGCAGGATTGGTGTGTTTAAATTGTCCATTTATTGAGGGGAAAAACGGCTAACAACAAAGAAAAATAATTAAACTAAAACTAAAGAAACTACAGATTAAACTAAAGAAAATACCGTAAAAAAGGACGTGACAAAACGCGATGAGACGAGATGAGACGAGACAGGATTGCATTCATGAGCTTGACCATGAGCATAAACATGACATGAAAACCTAAGACATTCAGGGAAAAAAAGCAAGGATGATCCAACGGCCCCTAGGAGAAAACCGTCTGCTTATAACGCCGGCGAATCAGCGCTTGACGAGACTCAGCTGTGACAATTTCCCATTAGAATATGAATCACTCAATGTTTTGGTTCCTCTCTTTATCACGCCTTTTACTATTGTTTTCCATATTATAACAAAAAAATAAGTAATTTATTCAAGGTCATAGAGCTTTGAATTTTTTCCCAAAAAACCAGGCTGAGATCATTATGTAAAAAACAACCCTCCTCATCAAAAAAAAAAAACCTTGCTCACTCTTGAGACATCTCTAGATGTTAACCTTTTTGACCAAGTAACTCAGCCTCCACAGTTTTGCTCTTCTTTTGCATCAAAATAATGTGTAAGCTCATCCTCCCTCTTCTCTTTTATTTTTGTGCAGTTACAATGTTTAAACTAGATAGTTTTATATTATGTTGAATTGCTTAAACATGCAGTAATATATATTTTAACAACCTGTTATACTAGGGTGTTAGTGTATGAGCAAATGTGCTACATTAATGTTATATCTCAGGCATGTTTTACTAACTATATTGTACAATAGGTCAACGTTTTTCTCGGAGTCAACTCAGTTATATCATATCATATATATTAGTTTGAAACTGTTAGGTTATATATAGGTTGAAACTGTAATCATTGTGTCATTTGTCTTTTATCTTTGTCTATATGTGTGTTAGTACTTAGATGAATCACTACATAGATTAAAAGCTGAATTCTAATTAATTACTTAGATTAGATGATAATTAATGTGTTGCTTCATGATTATTATTCATCAATAATCTTAAACTCTTAGTTTTAATAACTCTTAGCTTTAGTGCTATTCCTAATATATCATAATAAAACATACTATCTTGTAGCTAGTTCTCAGATGCATATGCGCTCAAAAGTGAGATATACCATGAACTACTGGCCATCAAGTTGGCATTGGAGGAGTGGTGCCACTAGTTGGAGGGAGCCAAGCACCCATTTACAGTCATCACTGATCACAAGAACTTGCAATCTCTGAGAGAGGCAAAACGACTAAAGACACGGCAGTCCCGATGGGCCCTTTTCTTTACCCGATTCAATTTCACCATCTCCTACCGCCCTGGCTCTAAGAAGACCCTTGCTGATACCTAGTGGACTGGGAGGGGTATGGACCAGAAGAGCGTTCCTGGGTGGCTAAGGAGGACATTTTAGACCCACAACTCATTCAGGATTTTAACCTAGCCAACCCACAAGCTCCAGGACTGCAAAGATGCGTTAGACCACCACAGCTTCTTTCGGCCCTCAGAAGCGAACCATCGAGAAGGGGGTACTGTCATGGATCGGGCAGGTTCTAGCACACACGTGCCACCATGCTCACTCTCTCCTGAGTTCTATTCACTTTCACCTGGTCGGACTGAATGGCGCAACTGGGGCCCCACCCTGGAGCCAGGCCTGGGGTTGGGGCTCATGTGCAAGAGCCTGGTGGCTGGGTCTTACCCCATAGGGTGCAGACAGGCTCAGCTCGAAAGAGTGACATGGGGCCGACCTCCTGTGGACTCACCACCTGCAGAAGGGACCGTAAGGCCCAATCCTCAAACACAAAATTTAACTCTAGGGACATGGAATGTTACCTCTATGGGGGGGGGGAAGAGCAACCGCATCAGAAAGGAACCAAGTGGATATAGTTGGGCTTGCTTCCATGCACAGTTTTGGCTCTGGAACCCAACTTCTTGACTCTCCACCACTCTGGAGTTGTCCGCGGTGAGAGGCGGTGGGCTGGTGTGGGCGTGCTCATAGCCCCCCAGTTTAGCCGGCATGAGTTGGAGTTCACACTGAATGAGAGGGTTGCTTCTCTGCGCCTTCAGGTTAGGGATAGGTTTCTCACTGTTGTTTGTGCCTATGGGCCAAATGGCAGTGCAGAATACCCGGCCTTCTTAGGGTCTCTAGAAAGGAGTGCTGAAAATTACTCAGACTGGGGACTATGTCGTTCCACTGGGAGACTTCAACGCTCCCATGGGCAATGACAGTGATACCTGGAGGAGGGTGATTGAGAGGAACGGGCCCCCTATCTGAACTCAAATGGTGTGCTGTTGTTGGACTTCTGTGCGTGGCAGATTTTGTCCATAACAAACACCATGTTTGAGCATAAGGATGTCCATCAATGCACATGGCACCAGGACACCCATGGTCGAAGGTCAACAATCAATTTTGTAGTTGTATCATCGGATCTCCGGCCATGAAGAAGGACTATTAATTGGCCTCAGAGATTCTGGCAAACTGTCCGATGACTCAGGAGGGAAAAGCTGTGCACTGCCAACACTGTTTACAGTGGTGGTGGAGATCTGTTGACTTCATCTGGGGACATTGTTGGGTGGTGAAAAGAATACTTTGAGGATCTCCTCAAAAACATCAACACCACCACCACATCTTCATTTGAGGAAGCGTAGACGGGGGGCTTGGATGTGGACTCATCTATCAACCAAGCTGAAGTACTGAGGTAGTCAAAAAGCTCCTTGGTGGCAAGGCACCTGGGGTGGATGAAGTCTGCCCAGAGTACCTCACGTCTCTGGATGTTGTGGGGCTGTCTTGGCTGACACGCCTCTGCAACATAGCTTGCGGCTGGAAACAGTATCGCTGGTCTGGCAGACTGGGGTGGTAGTTCCTCTTTTTAAGAAAGGGGATCTGAGGATTTGTTCCAACTACAGGGGATCACACACCTCAGCCTCCATGGGAAAGTCTATGCCAGTGTACTGGAGAGGAGAATTCGTCCAATAGTTGAACCTCAGATTCAAGAGGAACAATGTGGTATTGGTCCTGGCTGTGAAACACTGGACCAGCTTAATACCCTCTTCACAGTGCCAGAGGCCTTAAGGGTGTTTTGTGAATCGGGAATCGACCGTGTCTCTCGTAGTGACCTGTGGGAGGTGCTCTGGGAGTGTGGAGTCCGGGGCTCTTTGTTAAGGACTATCCGGTCCCTGTATGACCAGAGTAAAAGCTTGGTTTGCATTGCTGGCAATAAGTCAAACTTGTTCCCAGTGCATGTTGGACTCCGTCAGGGCTGCCCTTTATCACCCATCCTGTTCATTATCTTTATGGACAGCATTTCTAGGTACAGACAGGGTCAGGAGTGAGTCAGGTTTGTGGACCAAAGGATTTAATTTCTGCTTTTTGCAGATGATGTTGTCCTGTTGGTTCCATCAAGCCAGGACCTTCAGCGTGCACTGCTGAGATTTGCTGATGAGTGTGAAACAGCCATGGTGAGTATCAGCACCTTCAAATCAGAGACCATGGTTCTCAGTCAGAAAAGGGTGGCTTGCCCCCTTCAGGTTGGTGGTGTGAGCTTGCCTCAAGTGAAAGAGTTTAAGTATCTCGGGATCTTGTTTATGAGTGAGGGAAGAATGGAGCGAGAGATTGACAGGAGGATTGACCCCATCCCTCCCTTAGAGATGGGGTGAGGAGCTCGGTCATCCGGGAGGAGCTCAGAGTAGAGCCACTGCTCCTCCGCTTTGATTGAAGATAGCTGAGGTGGTTCAGGCATCTTTCACAAATGCCTCCCGGACGCCTTCCATGAGAGCTGGTTCGGGAGGCCCAGAGGAAGGCCCAGAGGAAGACCCAGGACTCGCTGGAGAGACGACATCTCTTGGCTGACATGGGAAGGCCTTGGGCTTATCCCAGAAGAGCTGGAGGAAGTGTCTGGGGTGAGAGATGTCTGGGCATCCCTGCTTGGACTGCAACCCCTGCGACCTGGTCCCGGATAAGCGGTCATAAGATGAGATGAGGTCAGACAAATCAAAATTTTAAGTTCTTTTTGGGAAATTGGGACGCCATGTCATCCAGACTAAAGAGGACAAGGACAACACAAGTTGTTATTAGTGCTCAGTTCAGTGCATCTCTGATGGTATGGGGTTGCATGAGTGCATGTAGTATGGACAGCTTACACATCTGGAAAGGCACCATCAATGCCGAAAGGTATATCTAAGTGTAAGGCGACGAACTGGGCTCCGCCCCTCGCACATTGTAAACAGACGAGGCTCCGCCCCCACGCTGCCCGGCCGTCATAACATTACGGACATGTTTGGCGTCGTCGTCCTGGCAACTAGGTTACCAGGTCGATAACGCAATATTTAACTTGACGCGCCGGTAAGCGCAGGTGTGGGTGATTGTTGATGTATAGCGTTATTCTAGTGAGTGTGTTTTTTCTCGGGACTTTGGATGTTTGTGAACTTTTGGACTTGGGCTGTGTGTGGACTCTGGTTATATCTTCGTTCTTCGTGTTTTGTTTATTTGTTCACCTGTAAATATACTTTGCACCCCCTCTCTATTAAACGTCACCCTTCACTGCAAAATGGAGCCGGCTGCTTTCTCTGTGCTCACCGCGTCGTTACACTAAGTTATAGAACAACATATACTCCCTTTCAGATGTCGTCTATTTCGGGGAAGATCTTGCATTTTTCAACATGACAAAGCCAGCTAAGGGGGCCTGAATACTGTCTTTATTAACTATATACAAACATATTCACATATGTGAACATATGCTGCTCTGACCCATCTGTTACTTGTGGATGCTGCTCTGACCCATATGTCTAATATTAGCTGCATGGAGATGGTGATCTTGCTTGTATCCAGGGGTTGGGGCTAAAGAGAAAAGTGTGTTTTCGCACTATTTACTAATTATCAGGTATAAACACTCATTTACTGTCAAGCAGTTACAAAAGAAAATAGGCCTGAATTCATCAACATCTAATGTGATAGCATTTTGGCTTGCTGAATGTTAGACAGCTACAATGGTGGCTCAAACTAATTCCCTGCTGTGCAAGTTACTCTGCAAAAGACCTATGTCAAATCCCCTAATCACCAAGCAGGGTGGTCCCTGGATGCAAGGTCCTCACAACACAGACTGAATGAGATGCTGCGCCATATCTCCAGCATACGTGCCCACAGTAAATGTGAGCTTACTGGGGTGTGATGCTCTTTTTATATTCTGTGGATGTCTCCTAGAGGATGAAGATTAGAACTTTACTCATTAGAATACAATGCAGCAACAACACAATCACAGTGCTCCTGATCTACCCACAACAATGGGGTTACTGCTGTTTGCATTTGAAACACCTGAACTGCAGCTGCATGTTTGCTTCGATATGATACTGTTAAATTGAATTGCATCAGTGATGAAGCTTTATTAATTTTTACAATCAGAAAAATGTATTGCTGTAATTCTCTTATAACATTGCTTCAGTTGTTCAGGTCTTTTTAAGATTTTGTTTAATTTGAAATAATACTGTAAAAACTAAATTTTTTGAATTTCTACCATTAAAAGAACATATGTCAGGAATGATATTTTTAATAAACGTAAGGTTTTAACCTAATGCAACAGTTAAATACAATAATGTGAAGTTTTAGTGTAAGGTGCAAGCTACTAGCAGTGGCAAGACAATCTCCCCAAGATGAAATAGAAAGAAACCTTGAAAGGGAACACATTCTCACCTAAATGACACCAAATGTCTGTTAATTACAATTTATGGTACTAGTCTAATCAATCTTTGAAGCTGCTCAAATTTGAGGAAAGTGGCATGAAACTGATTACTGGTAACTCAAGAGCATGTTCAACCACCCCTGAGACATCATCAGTGGATCAATTTGATTGATTTTTAAATCTTTTACACTTTTTAACTCTGACTGACATTATTTTGTATTGTTAATAAAAAAGTTAATGGTCTATAGTCTTAGGGATTGGGATAGGTTTAGGGATGTCAAGATCTGATCACTTGATCGGAAATCGGGTCTGATCACGTGGTTTCAGAATCGATCGGAACCAGACGTTACCTCTTGATCAGGACTTGGATAGTTATGCGGTGGCACAGAGATACATCTCTTGACTCAACACAGAAACAGCAACGCAAGCGGCATGACATCACTTTGTTTGAGATGCTATCGGTTACATGCCGGCAAAGTAGAGCACGGAAGCAGCTTAAAGCATTCTTTTTTTATTTATGATAGAAATATCGGACTCAGTATCAGTACTCAACAATCAAATAACTCGGATTCAGACTGCCCCTACTTAGGTTACTTTTATTCATTCATTCATCTTCTAAAATAATTATAGACAAACAACCACACACACACTGCTATGGGAAATTTTGAATCACCAATTAACCTAAAGTTTTTTCGACTGTGAGAAGAAACTGGAGAACCCAGAGAAAACCCACACAAGCATGGGAAAAACATGCAAACTCCTTTTTGAGTGGTCAAGGAGCGTCCCTGTCCAAGGACGCTCCTTGACCACCTCCGGACCAGCCAGACGCTCCTCGACCACCTCCGGACCAGGCAGATGCTCCTCGACCACCTCCGGACCAAGCAGATGATCCTTGACCACCTTCGGACCAGCCAGACGCTCCTCCACCACCTCCGGACCAGGCAGACGCTCCTCGACCACCTCCGGACCAGGCAGACGCTCCTCGACCACCTCCGGACCAGGCAGACGCTCAACGACCACCTCAGGACCAGGCAGACGCTCCTCGACCACCTTCAGACCAGGCAGACGCTCCTCAACCACCTGCGGACCAGGCAGATGCTCCTCGACCACCTGCGGACCAGGCAGATGCTCCTTGACCACCTCCGGACCAGGCAGACGCTCCTCGACCACCTCAGGACCAGGCAGATGCTCCTCGACCACCTCCGGACCAGGCAGATGCTCCTCGACCACCTCCTGACCAGGCAGACGCTCCTCGACCACCTCTGACCCCAACAGGCCCATCTCTGGGCGGGCCAGAAAGACCAGGGCCTTAACTGGGCTGAGGAAGTCACATGTAACGAGAAGATAAGCCAAAAGGTAGAGGAGGTCCTCCCTGAGACGTTGGTCCTCGTCCCAGGCTTGGGCTACACAGTCCAGTGCCCTCCCCGTTAAGCTTACGAACACCAGCCCACACTTGCTCCTAGGCATAGTGTATTCGTGCGGCTGGGAAAGAAAAAACGCCGCGCACTCCCGCACAAACTTACGACACTTGCCGCGACGCCCGTCATATCTCCGCGGGAATGCGATCGGGGGGTGCTGCCGCCAATTCGATGGGTGCGAAACTGGTTGGATTATTCTGTCAGACATGGGTGGGAAGCAGGATCGGAAATGAAAAGCGCACCCACACGCAGGATTGGCGAGTATAAATTATCCATTTTTTCACAAAAGGCAAAAAAATAACTAAATAGAAAAAAGAACAACTAGATTAAACTAAGGTGAAAAACCGGAAGAGAAAAAAGGCAAGAACAAAACCTGTCGTGACAAGACGAGACGAACTTGGCTTGAGAGGGCATTCAGAGGAAAAAGGCGAAAGATGAAAGATAATCTAACAGCCCCCAGGAGAATTCCGCCAGCTTATAACCATGCGCAAATCAGCGCACGACGAGACTCAACCGCTGCTGCACACCGGCAATGCGCTGGAGATGCTCACACCAGAGGAGGACGTGACAAAAACACACATGGAAAGTTAACTGACATAGACCTAAATACTCTTACCATGAGTGTTGCTCCGACAACCCCCAAATTTCTTTTGGCATTTTAAGCACAGCAGCGGACAGAAAGGTGTGACAGTATGAGGAAACCTCTGATGGACTCACCAAAATGCTAATCTAAACAAGACAAGGAAAAACCAGACTGGAGTGTGGCAGATTCAGTTCAGCAGTGAAGGGGTACCAGATAAGGGGAACCAGGTCCATGCTCAGCATACATAATGCAGGACTACCTAATCTCTGGTGAGCCCTCCAAGCTCCGAACAGTCAGATGCGGCATGGCCTGTCCATTAGAGGTCTCCTCTGGCATCACTGACCTTGCCAGGCCCTCCTCAGGTGTCGTCCCTGTCTCTGTCACACTTTTGTCGGGTGACTCTGGTTTCTCTGGGCACTCCTCGGGCATCACTGCCTCGGGCTTACCTTCCTTGGGTGTAGCTGGCTCTGTCGTACCTTTCTTGGACTGAAAACATAGTCGTAGTGTCCGTGACGAAGGGTGGGTCTGGGAGCTGTGACAAAATGTAAAAATAAAGAGAATACCAACAGATATACAGATTGATATTTGGTTTAGCTTGAGATAATATCCTACACTGCCCAACTGAATGTATCAAAATCCCATAAACAAAACTCTTCTTCTTCTTCTCCTTTCGGCTGCTTCCATTAAGGGTCACCACAGCAAAATGCTCTTCTATACTCTACCCTGTTCTCTACATCTGTATCTTTCACACCAACTACCTTCATGTCTTTCCTCACCACATCCATAAACTTTCTCCTTAGTCTTCCTCCTTACTTTTCCTCTTTTCTCCTGCCATGACACTTCCATCCTCAGCATTCATCTACCAATATACTAGACATCCCTATCTAGCCTTAATCTCCTTGTCTCTAAAACATCCTACGTGTGCCGTCCGTCTCATTAACTCATTTCTAATCCTGTCCATTCTTGTCACTTCCAATGAAAATCTCAACATCTTCAATTCTGCCACCTCTAGCTACGCCTCCTGTCTGTCAACGACACTGTCTCTAAACCGTGCAACAGACTTGCAAATTTTGCATAGACTCTGCGATCACAAATCACTCCTGCCACTCTTCTCCACCCTGCTTGAACTCTTTACTTCACTTCTTTAACCCACTCTCTATTACTTTGCACGTTGACTCCAGGTACTTAAATTCCTCTACCTTCACTACCTCTTCTCCATGTAACCTCAAAACTCCATTGCTTTCCCTCTCATTTACACAGATGTACTCTGATTTAGTGGGAAGTGGTAGTCTCGTGGTTAAGGTGTTGGACTAACACCAGAAAGACTGGGGCTAGAATCCTACCTCCACCAAGCAACCACTGTGGGTCCTTGAGCAAGGCCCTTAACCCACAATTGCTTAGTTGTAAAAAAAGAGACCAAATGTAAGTAGCTCTGGATAAGAGCATCCACCAAATGCTTAACTATAACTGTAACTGTTTTAATCTTACTGACTTTAATTTCCTTTCACTCAAGCATGTACCTGATCATCTCCAGAGTCTTCTCAACCTGCTACCTTCTCTCACCACACATGATAATATCATCAGCAAACATCATCATACATGAAGACTCCTGTCTGACCTCATCTGTAAACCTGCCCATCCCCAATGCAAACAAGAAAATGATCAGAGCCAATCCTTGATGTTATCCCACCTTCACCTTGAACCAGTCTGACATTCCTACCGCACACTTCACTGATGTCACACTGTTCTCATACATAATATAATCTCAATTTGGTCTCATAAACAAAATACAATAATAAACACCTCCCTGGGGTGTATTGTTCTTGAGGAGGCTGCTGAAGGTGCTGTTGGAAGACCTGGGTCAGTCTGCTGGCAATGCAAGGTAGGACACATCCAGGGACAGTGCACATTAATTGATGAGGGAACCCTGGTCTCCAATACCTCACAAGCTGCCCCTGATTAAGCTGAGACATACAGGATCCAGAAAGCATCCAAGTTCACACACACACAATGCCTTGGTGAATTCAGGTTGTAATTAACCAACCAAATTCTGATTCACAGAGAGGCATTAGATAAGTCTCAGGATAAGGTGGTAATAGCAAAATGCATGCATAGGCAAATTATTGGATGCTCTGCAAACAAGGCTTAGGGCCTACAATGACTTGAACGTGCACCTAAGGCTTATTAGAGCATAAGAAAAGATGGTTCAGGAATAACTTAAAGCTATGTTTGATATAGGGGTAATCAAAGAGTCATACTAGGGGGCCTAGGATCAAAAATTAGGTCAGACAGTTTCTAGAGTTGAAGTGACATTTAAATATTAAGGAAACATAAGCAAAATACGCACCGTTACCTGACTCTGTCTTCATTCTGAGTCTATCTTGTCACACAAGGTATTTAGTATAATCATAGTATCATAATAGTGTAATACATTTTTCACCATCATCAAAAGTAACTCCATCATTTTCCATCAAACGTACATAAACATCAATGCAGAAACCTCTCTCTCTCTCTCTCAGTTGTACCTCATTTCCTTGTAAGCAGTCTTCATACTTCCACCTAGTACTATACTAATAATACCCATTCATTGGCAATTGCTTTTCTCTTAACACCTTAGCTCTTTCAATCTCTGTGCTCCATTTTTATGACTCACTCTAGTGTTCTTAGTTCCCTAATAAAATCACAGTTTGAAGCGCTGCCTATCAGAATAACTGTCACGGCGAGGGGGGGGCCGGATCGGGAAAGAGAAGCGCACCCACACGCAGGATAGGCGAGTCGATTTTCTTCATTTTATTCAACA
>JAOTRA010099916.1:0-11245 GCA_026260255.1 Pseudolaguvia tuberculata
AAGACAGCAGCCCCTTCCCGAGTGGGATGGACACCGTCTCGCCCTAACAGGCCATGTTTGCCCTCAAACACTCGCCATTTATCAATAAAGGTTAATTTATTCTTGGAGCACCACCTGGATATCCAGCCGTTTATCAACCATAACCTGCTGTAGGCTACGTCGCCCCTTTGCATTGGAATGGGACCAAATTTAACACCTCTATAAAATTAAACATTAGTTGTGTCTGACTGGAGAAGGTGAATATCGTTGGCACCGGCATGTACCACTACCTTAGCAAACCACTGCTGACCTAAAGGCTTAAGATTGGCCGTTATGTCTGGTGCTCTGGCTCCAGGAATACATTTGACTATTGCCGCTGGAGTCTCTTTATTTCACTCAGCGGGTGCATCGCTGAGGAGGGCTGATTTATATGGCACGCGAGTCTCTGTGGCGCACTTCGTTGACTTAGCCTTATCTTTAGCTTTATCCGCAGCTTTAGCATTAGCTTTTCACCATTTTCACCATTTCGCCCAGCTGTAAGGGCTCTAACGCCAGAGTCAGGGTGAGCCTATCTACGGCATCCAGTCCACCTACTTCACTACCCTTACATAGTGATAGGGAATGTTGTTGTCTGTGTGTTGTTGAATGTTGGTATTTGAAGGCCAATGTTGGTGGTTGTGATAGTAAATGTTGAGCTGTGAGTGATGGTGAATGTTGGTGTGTGTGACGGCGAATGTTGATGTGTGATGATTAATGATGGTGAATGTTGGTTTTTGTGATGTTGAATGTTAGTGTGATGGTGAATGCTGGTGTGTGTAATCGCGAATTTTGGTGTGAGTGATGGTAAATGTTGGTATGTGTGAAGGTGAACATTGGTCTTTGTGAATCGTGAATAGTGGTGGTTATGATGGTGAATGTTAGTGGGTGTGTTGGTGAATTTTGATGTGTGATAGTCAATCTTGGTGTTTGATGGTGAACGGTGATGTTTGTAATTGTGAATGTTGGTGGTTGTTATGGTGAATGTTGGTTTGATTGATAGTGAATGTTGGTGTGTGATGGTAAATGTTGCTGTGTGTGATGATGAATGTTGGTTTGTGATGGTGAATATTAGGGTGTGTATGATAGTAAATGTTGGTGTGTGATGGTGAATGTTGGTGTGTCTGATGGTGAATGTTGGTATGTGTGATGGTGAATGTTGGTGTGTGTGAAGGTGAATATTCGTGGTTGATGTTGAATGTTGATGTGTTTTATGGTGAATGTTGGTGTGTGATAGTGAATGCTGGTTTGATGGTCAATGTTCGTGTGTTTGATGGTGAACGTTAATGTGCGATAATGAATGTTGGTGTGTGTGATGGTGAATGTTGCTATGTGTGATGTTGAATGTTAAACTGTGTGATGGAGAATGTTGGTGTGTGTGATGGTGAAAGTTGAAGTGTGTGATAGTGAATGTAGGTGTGTGATGTTAAATGTTGGTGTTTAATAGTGAATATTGATTTTTGTGATGGTGAATGTTGGTGTGTGTGATGGTGAATGTTAGTGTATGGGATGGTAAATGTTGGTGATAGTTAATTGTGCTGTGTGATGGTTAATTTTTGGTGTGTATGATGTTGAATGTTGGTGTGTAATGATTTTTGGTGTGTGAGATGATGAATGTTGGTGTGTGATAATTAATGTTGATGTGTGATGGTGAATTTTGATGTGTGATGGTGAATGCTGCTGTGTGTGATAGAGAATGTTGGGGTTTGATGGTAAATGTTGGTATTCGTGATGGTGAATGTTGGTGTGTGATTGTGAATGTTGGTCTGCGTGATTGTGAATGTTGTTGTGTGATGGTGAATGGTGGTGTGTGCTGACGAATATTAGTGTGTGATGGTCAATGTTGGTTTGTGTGAGGATGAATGTTCGTGTGTGATGATGAATGTTGGTGTGTGTGATGGTGAATGTTGGCATGTTTAACCGAGAATATTGCTGTGTGATGGTGAATGTTGTTGTGTGATGGTGAATATTGGTGTGTGATGGAGAATGATGATGTTTGTGATGGTGAATGCTGGTGGGTGTCGGTGACTGTTGGTGTGTGATCATGAATGTTTGTATTTATGATGGTGAATGTTGTTATTTGTGATGGTAAATTTTTGTGTTTGAGATGTTGAATGTTGGTATTTGTAATGGTGAATGTTTTTATTTGTGATGGTAAATGTTCGTGTTTGAGATGTTGAATGTTGGTATTTGTGATGGTGAATTTTGGTGTTTGTGATGGTGAATATTTGTATGTAATGGTGAATGTTGGTGTGTGATGGTGATTGTTGGTGTGTGTGATGGTGAATGTTGGTGTGTGATGTTGTATGATGGTGTGTGTGATGGTGAATGTTGCTGTGTGTAATATTAAAGGTTGGTGTGTGTGATGGTGATTGTTGGTGTGTGTGATGGTGAATGTTGGTGTATGATGTTGTATGATGGTGTGTGTGATGGTGAATGTTGCTGTGTGTGATATTAAAGGTTGGTGTGTGTGATGGTGATTGTTGGTGTTTGTGATGGTGAATGTTGATGTCCATGTTGGTCAATGTTGGTGTGTGTGATGGTGAATGTTGATTGTGGTGAATGTTGGTGTTTGTAACCGAGAATGTTGGTGTGTGTGATGGTGAATATTGTTGTGTGATGGTGAATGGTGGTGTGTGAGTTGTTGATTGTTGGTAAATGTTGGTATTTATGATGGTGAATGTTTGCATTTGAGATGTTGAATGTTGGTATTTGTGGTGGTGAATATTGGTGTTTGTGAAAGTGAATGTTGGTTTTTGTGATGGCGAATGTTGATGTTTGTGATAGTAAATGTTAGCGATAGTGAATGTTGGTGTGTGTGATAGAGAATGTTTTTGTGTGATGGTGAATAGTGGTGTTTGATGGCGAATATGGTGTGTGGTGTATGATGGAATATATTGTGATGGTTTGTGATGGTGAATGTTTATGGTTGTGATGGTGAATGTTGGTGTGTGTGAGTTGTTGAATGTTGGTGTCTGAGATGTTGAATGTTGGTGTGTGATGGTGAATGTTGGTGTGTGTGATGGTGAATGTTGGTGTGTGATAATGAATTTTGGTGTGTGATGGTGAATGTTGGTGCGTGATAATGAATGTGGTGTGTGATGGTGAATGTTGTTGTGTCTGATAGTGAATTTTGTATGTGATAGCGAATGATGGTTTTTGATCAAGAATGTTGCTGTGTGATGGTGAACGTTGGCGTGTGTGATGGTGAATGTTGGTGTGTGGTGTTGTATGATAGTGTGTGTGATGGTGAATGTGGTTGTGTGTGATTTTAAAGGTTGGTGTGTGTGTGTGTGTGTGTGATGATGAATTTTGGTCTGTGTGATGGTGAATCTTAGTATTTATGATAGTGAATGTTGCTGTTTGTGATGGTGAATGTTGGTGTTTGTGTGTTGGTGAATGTTGGCGTATGTGATGGTGAATGTTGCTATTGGTCAATGTTGGTGTATGTTTGTGAATGTGGTTTGTGATGGTGAATGTTGTTGTGTGATGGTGAATGGTTGGGTGTGAGTTGTTGAATGTTGGTGTGTGATGTTGAATGTTGGTATTTGTGGTAGTGAGTATTGGTGTTTGTGATAGTGACTGTTGGTATTTGTGATAGTAAATGTTAGTGATCGTGAATGTTGGTGTGTGCGATTTTGAATGTGGTGTGTGATGGTGAATGTTGGTGTGTGTGATGGTCATTGTTGGTGCGTGATAATGAATGTTGGTGTGTGATGGTGAATGTAAGTTTGTGATTGTGAATGTTGTTGTGTGTGATGGTTAATGTTTGTATGTGATGGTGAATGTTGGTGTGTGATGTCGAATGTTGGTTTGTGTGATGGTGAATGTTTGTGTGTGATGGTGAAGGTTGGTGTGTGTGACACACAAATAGAGAGAGTGCGGAAATGGCAGGTGCAAGATCTGGGGCGGAGAGGTGACTTGGGCACAGACGCTGACACAGATGCTGACACTGACGAACAATCAAGTGCACGACCGGGCAGACATGATTGGGAACACTGGAACACAGACAGAAACATGTGAAAACACAGAGAACTAACGGAATTATTCTCAGAGTCCATTATTCCGCAGTTGCAAGTTCCGGGTGGACAGCCACACCTTCTGACCTGGTTGATAGTCCAGGTTGGTGGATCGGTGGACATCCGCGGTGTGTTGCTGTCTGCGGATAGCCCGCTGAAATTGCTGATGAGCTTGGTCCCAAACCCTCTCGCTCTCCCGGAACCAGAGTAGGGGTTGATAACTGGAATGGCGTCAGACATGTGGTAGTTTGCCGTAGTGAATTCTGGGCATATTCCGCCCATACGAGGAAACGGCTGATCTTGGATCTTGCGCTCTGTCTGGCCATTGGTCTGGGAGTGGTATCATGACGACAGGCTGACTGAGACTCCTAAGAGAAAAAAGAAAGCCCTCAAAACCCTGGAGATAAACTGAAGTATGAAATACCGGAGTAATTTCCCGGTTCTCTCTCACGCCTCAGTTCTCATCTCTTTCCTTTCTCATCCTCTCTCTCATCTCTTTCTGGTTCTCATCTCAGGTTCCCTCTCTTGTCTCCCTTTCCTTGTGCCCTCTCTCGTCTCATTCTGGTTCTAGTCTCAGGTTCCCTCTGTCGTCTTGTTCTGGTTCTCATCTCGGTTCCCTCTCTTGCCTTGGTTCTCATCAGGTTCCCTCTCTCGTCTCATTCTCGTCTCGGTTCCCTCTCTAGCCGCGTTCTGGTTCTTGTCTCGGTTCCCTCTCTCACCTCATTTTAATCTTGGTTCCCTCTCTCGTCTTGGTTCCCTCTCTCACCTCGGTTCTCCTCTCGTTCCCTCCCTCATCCCGCTTTCCTTGTTCCCTCTCATCTCATTCTGGTTCTCGTCTCAGGTTCCTTCTCTCGTCTCTTTCTGGTTCTCATTTCGGATCCCTCTCTCGTTCTCTCTCTCATCTTGTTCTGGTTCTCGTCTCAGGTTCCCTCTCTCATCTCCCTTTCTTTGTTCCCTCTCGAGTTTCATTCTGGTTCTCGTCTCAATTGCCGACTTATTTTTTATTTTTTTCCTCCGGTTTCATTTTGTTCATGTCTTGCTCGAGTCTTTTTTAAACTCGTCTGATCTTTTCTCATCATGCTGTGACGAGGGGGGTGTCGTGCGCATGTAAGCATCCGCTGGATCCATTTTGCAGTAGTCAGAATCTTTATTAGGTTAGGGTAGCAAGGGAAGAAGTTGAGCAAACTCCAGGTACTCCAACCCCTCCTTCCAGTACCTAGATCTCAGAATTTCATTCACCCTGTAAGCTGGTCCATTCTCCATGTCGATGGGACCCTGGGGGTCCGGCCGGGACTCGCAAGGCTGGACTGGGGAGACATAGGGTTTAAAGAGAGAGACATGAAAGATAGGAGATATTCACATGTGTGCGGGCAACTGTAGACGATAAGTAACCTCATTTATCCGATGAATAATCTTATAAGGACCGAGGTACTTAACTTTTTGTATGGCAGTTTCAGTTTCAAATGCTGCGTTGAGGGACCCGTTGACCTGGCTGGTAGGAGGGAGGTGGCTGGCGCCTCTTATCTGCCTGCCTCTTTTGGGAGTCAGCGGCACACGGTAGCCGCACGTGCGCCCTTTCCTATCTCCGTGCACTACGCTGATACCAGGCCTCAACTGAGGGTACCTCAGCCGGTTCCCCTGACCACGGGAACAAGGGAGGCTGAAAACCTAGTACACATTGAAACGGGGTTAGTCTGGTTGACGAATGTATCAAGGGAATTTACTTAGCCCATGGGAGAAATTTGCTCCAGTGATGTTGGTCGCGTGTGCAGTAGGAGCGAAGGTAGCAGCCCAACTCCTGATTCATGTGCTCGGCTTGCCCGTTAGACTGGGGGTGATACCCAGAGGTAAGACTCACGGTAGTATCCAGGTGTTTGCAGAATTCCAACCAGACTCTAGATGGGAACTGGGAACCTTGGTCGGAAACAATGTTCTCAGGCAGCCCAAAATTTCTTACAATATGAGTAAACAGCAAGTTAGCATTGCAGTGGGTGACCCTTTCAATGGTATTAAGCAACAGGATTTAGAAAATCGGTCCACCACCATTAGGACTGCGGTGTGCCCACTTGACGGTGGAAGGTCCTTCACGAAATCAATGGATAGGTGGTACCAGGGACGCTGGGGAACAGGTAACGGGCAAATACCCGGGAAAATGTAGTTAATAAATGACTGGAAGACTGCTGTTGCATTGCAAAGCCCGTAGGGCATAACCAGGTATTCATAATGTCCCTTCGGTGTGATGAATGTAGTCTTCCATTCATCCCCCTGCCGGATTCGGACCAAGTTATATGCACTGCGCAGGTCTAGCTTAGTGAATATACATGCCTCTCGTAACTGCTGCAACGCTGACGGCACCAAGGGAAGGGGATAATGGTTCTTTACCGTAAGGCTATTTAGCCCTCTATAATCAATACAAGGTCGTAGACTCCCATCCTTTTTCTCTATAAAGAAAAACCCGGCGGCGGCTGGTGACGAAGAGGGACGAATATGTCCTGATTGTAGGGCCTCCTCTACGTACTGTCCGAAAGCCAAAATTTCTCTCGATAGGGGGTAAACCCGAATTTTAGGGGGAACTGATCCTTCTACCAGTTGTATGCTGCAGTCTACATCTCTATGAGGAGGTAACTCAGCTGCTATTTCTTTACTTAATACTTCAGCGAGGTCGTGGTAGCATAGAGGAACTACTCTCGGACTCAACGACACTTTGAAACAGGGGGTATCTTTATTTGTTAATTTAGTTTCACACACATAATCATTACCCTTAGCTCCCATTACGATTGTCCTTTCCCTCCAGGAGATAACAGGATTGTGTAGGGCCAGCCAGGGATAGCCTAATATAAGGAGAGTCTTTGGGGCTTGGGTTACGTAAAAGGATATCTGTTCTTTGTGATTACAGTCCATCTCCTACAATATCAACGCTGTTCTCCGCATGATAGCTTTTCCAATGGAACGGCCATCAATGGAACTAATGTGGATAGCCAGATGACACTGCACACTGCATTGTGGGCACTCGTAAGCTCTTCGAGATAAGAAAGATAAGAGTAACGAGATAAGAAAGGCGCATTTCTTACCCTCAGAGGGGTATCTATGGACTTATGACGGCAGTCGCGATAAGTGCCAGAAGTTTGTGCAGGAGTGTGCAGCGTTTTTTAAATCGCAGCCACACACTTACACCACGCAGAGGAGCAAATGTGGGCTGGTGTATTTGTGTTTAATGGGAAAGGCACTGGACTGGGTACCTCCAGCCTGGGACTTAGACCAGCATCTCAGGGAGGACCTCCTCTACCTCTTCCTCTTCCTTCCATACCCCAGTGGAGGCCAGAGGTGGTTGAGGAGCGTCTGCCTGGTCCGGAGGTGGTGGAGGAGCGTCTGCCTGGTCCGGAGGTGGTTGAGGAGCGTTGTTCTGCTCCTGAGGAGGCCTGGGGGCCTTGTTATGCTCCTGTCACAGAGGCTTGGGGGCCTCGTTCTGCTCCTGTCACGGAGGCTAGGGGGCATCGTTCTGCTCCTGTTATGGAGGCTAGGAAGCCTCATTCTGTTCCTGTCACAGAGGCTAGGAAGCCTCTTTCTGTTCCTGTCACAGAGGCTAGGAAGCCTCGCCTCACTCCTACCCTTTCGCGGCATTGGATTGTTCATGGACCTGGACTTCCATTGTTCCTTCTATGTTTATTCGGGACTTTTTTCTTTTTTTTTTCTCTTTTCAGTGTTTGAGTAATTTTAGTTTAGCCTCAGCCTCAGGTTATTTTTGGGGTTTTTTGTTCAGTGATTGTGTCTTGTCTCTTCTCGTCTGCCCTTCTCGTCCTGCTCCTGTACTTGTTTTTGCTTTTCCTCCTCTCACCCTGGTTCTCGTCTCAGGTTCCCTCTCTTGTCTTGTTCTGGTTCTCTTCTCAGGTTCCCACTCTCGCCTCGTTCTGGTTCTCGTCTCAGGTTCTTTCTCTCTTTTCGTTCTGGTTCTTGTTTCAGTTTCCCTCTCTCATAATTTTTCCCTCTCTCGCCTCGTTCTGGTTCTCGTCTTGTCCACTTTGACTCTCTTGCTCTCATTCTGGTTCTTGTCACCTCTCTCATCTCTGTTCTCATTCCTGGTTCTCGTCCCTGTACTCGCTTTGGTTCTCATCTCATTCCCTGTCTCGTCCGCCATTCCTTGTTTCACTTCAAGAACAGAACGAGGCCCCCAGGCTTTCAAAGGAGCTGAACGAGGCTCCTCAGCCACCTCCGACCAGGCAGACACTCCTCGACCACCTCCGAACCAGAAAGACGCTCCTCGACCACCTCCGGACCAGGCAGACGCTCCTCGACCACCTCCGGACCAGGAAGACGCTCCTCGACCACCTCCGGACCAGGCAGACGCTCCTCGACCCCCTCTGACCTCAACAGGCCCATCTCTGGGCGGGCCAGAAAGACCAGAGCCTCAACTGGGGTGAGGAAGTCGCATGTGATGAGGAGATAAGCCAAAAGGTAAAGGGGGTTCTCCCTGAGACGTTGGTCCTCGTCCCAGGCTTGGGCTACCCAGTCCAGTGCCCTCCCCGTTAAGCTCACAAACACCAGCCCACACTCCTGGGCATGGTGTAATCATGCGGCTGGGATAGGAAAAATGCCGCGCACTCCCGCACAAACTTACGACACTTGCCGCGACGGCCGTCATATCTCCGTGGGAATGCGATCGGTGGGGGGGGGGGGCTGCCGCCAATCCGCTGGGTGCGAACTTGGTTGGGTTATACTGTCAGAGTGGGAGGGGGGAGCAGGATCAGGGAGAAAGAGCGCACCCAAACGCAGGATTGGCGGGTTTAAATTGTCCATTTTATTCGGAAAAAAAGGGCGAAGCATAAAAAATAAATAAGAAAAAACACTGGATTTAAACTATGGAGAAAAACCGGAAAAATAAGACTTAAACAAAACCTGACGAGACAACACAAGACGAGACGCGATCATGAACAAGAGCAAGACATTACTGGGGGGGAGGCGAGAGATTAGAGATAATCCAACGGCCCCCAGGAGAATTCTGCCGGCTTATAACCACACGCAAATCAGCGCTAGACGAGACTCAGCTGCACGTGCGCTCACGAGAGCGCTCAAGCGCAGTCAAGGCCGTGCGCGCGCCGCTGGACACCGGCAACGCGCTGGAGACGCTCACACCAGAGGAGGACGTGACAGTTTTCATCCTAAATACGTGAAATCTCTTTCTCTCTCTCTCTCTCTCTCTCTCTCTCTCTGTAATGTCACACCATGTTATATTGTTTTTTGGATAGCATTGATGGTTTCTACAATAGCAATGTGATAGTGGTGGTATTAAGTGGTGTATCAGTCAGGTAAGTCTACAATGAAGGCCCAGGTAGTGACCTTTGTTCTATCTCCCTTTTTAACCTGCTGTGTTATAATTGTTGTATTAATGTACAATTACCTAAAAACAAAAAAAAATCATATGTGCAATACATATTTTCTCATAGTTACATGGTTAACGGGGGGGGGGGGTTATACAGCCATTTGTTTGTGATATAATATAATCTGTAATAAGCACATGCCTAATGTGTTGTACTGTATGTAACATACAATACCAGTATAAACCTCATGCTCCCAGGTGCTTGATCTGGACTCGGAAAAGGTTTCCAAGCGATACTATGAGGACAAAAGGATTATTTCCAGATTAATTTAATGCATTTGGAAGAAAAAAGTTATGGCTGATTGTTATTTGTGGGCAATAAAAGGTGTTACACGATATACTGTAAAAGGCTGCAAGTCCCTGAAAACCAGGTTTTGGGCGGGTTTGCTGCTATATGTCCATTTTTTTCCAACAAACTTGATGAAAGCCTCCCTGGCCGCATCTTCAGACAACTGAGGCACCCTGAAAGAACAGAACGATTAAATAGTGCTGTTCATCCAATTTTATTAAATGTATAATTCACAATCAAAAACTAATTTATTCTACTTCAATCAATTATTATTAAATCAATTATTCTTACATTTCATCTTCTAAGCCGTTTATTCCCTAATTCAGGGGTCACAAGGGTCTGCTGAAGCCTATCCCAGAGCACATAGGGCAAAAGGCAGGGGTACACTCTGGACAGGTTGCACACACAGACGAACAACCGCACATACTCGCACTCACTCCTATGGAATATTTAGAATCACCAATCAACCTAATGTATCTAAATAAACCGGAGAAAACATAGGGAGCACATAGGGAGCATGGGAATCTAATCTTCTTGGTGTGAGGCGACTCTACCGATACTCGGGTTTTGGTCATTTAGAATTAAGAAGTCAGGAGCAAAATACATATACACAATAAAAATACGTCCAAATCTTATACCTCATTAACTTAAAGATATGTACCATTCATTCATTCATTCATCTATCTTCTAACCCACTTATTCCCTAATTCGGGGTCTGCTGGAGTCTATCCTAGCGCACACAGGGTGAGAGGCAGGGCACACCCTGGACAGGTCTCCAGTATATCGCAGGGCCACACATAGATGAACGGCCACACACACACACACACACACACACACACACACACACACACACACACACACACACACACACACACACATATAGTCCTATAGACAATTTAGAATCACCAATCAACCTATTGAACATGTTTTTGGACTGTGGGAGGAAAACGGAGTACCTGGAGGAAACTCTTGAACCTGTGACCTAACTTTACATTTCAAACCATCACTTTAAGTCTTGTATAAAAACTTTACATTATATAATATATAATATATAATACTTTGCATACATCACATAGGGAATAGAGGCGATCCTGTTATTCTCAGGCTTAGCAATAAAGTCAGACGGAGGAGAGTAGATCTGACCTGTGCAATCCAAGTACAAAAAAAAGTGTCAAACATCTGTTAATATCAAAATAAAAAAGAAAGGATTTTATTTTAACCAAATGAAGAGGAATGACCCCTGTATAATTACACCTATGGGTAATGTAGAATCACCAATTATACTAATGTACATGTTTTTGGACTGTAGAAACCAAAGCAACCATAGAAAACCCACACAATCAAGAGGAGAAAATGCAAACTTCTGTTGCAGAGCATGCGATTTCAAACATCTTCTACCAGATTGATTCCCATTTTTACTATTGGATGAAGCTCCAGTCTTCTAGTAAAACCTTCCAGTCCAATGTTGAATGTGAGATATCTCTTCATTCAACTCCAACAGTATTAGTGAGATCAGACACTAATGTCAGGTAAGGAGGTCTGGGGTGG
>JAOTRA010099989.1:0-11235 GCA_026260255.1 Pseudolaguvia tuberculata
GAGAGAGAAGGTTGGATGATGTGGAGATGGTGGAGCAGGAAGTGGATAGGATTAGTAAGGCAGAAGTGAGAGCAGCTGTTAAGAGGATGAAGAGACAGCGGAGTCAAAAAGACAGGAGGAGGAGCTGAAGGTGGCAGAGTTGAAGATGTTGAGATTTTCATTAGGAGTGTTGAGGATGGACAGGGTTAGTAATGAGTTTATTAGAGGGACAGCGCATGTAGGATGCTGGTAAGTGGTAGCCTAGTGCTTAAGGTGTTGGACTAATACCAGAAAGACCGGGGTTCAATTCCCACCTCCACCAAGCAACCACTTTGGGCTCTTGAGCAATTGTTCAGTTGTAAAAAAGAGATCAAATGTAAGTCGCTCTGTATAAGAGTGTCTGCCAAACTGTGATTGTTTTGGAGGCTAGGTTGAGATGGTTTGGACATGTGCAGAGGAAGATGGAGGTGCCGAGCAGGAGGAAAAGAGGAAGACCAAAGAGGAGGTTTATGGATGTGGTGAAGGAAGTTATGCAGGTAGTTGTGGAAAGTGGCAGATGTAAAGGACAGGTTAGTGTTGAGAAGAGCCGAAAAGAGAAATAGATGAATTAATTTATTGATTAATTTGATTAATAATTTAAATTAATAAATAAACATTTTCAGAACTTTAATTGATTTAATTAAAAATATCAAAAATATTTATTTTTTTATTTTTTTTTTGTTAAACTAGAAGAAAAGTACCTAACAGCCAATCAGAGCAGGAGCTACGACCCAAACCCCGCCCAATTGCAAATCTCGCAACGAAGCAACGCCCACTCGCTCGGTACTATTCCTGAATGTAGAGGCAAAAATAAGAGGAGAAATAAAAATAAAAACGGCGGCAAACGCTCGCAGAGGCGAACCGGACATTGAATTACTGGGTTAAAGACATGACAAGTGAGTAAAATAAGTCATTGTTGTAAAAATAATGCGAAAACCCAGGCGCGAGTCTTGAAAGAAGCTGTTAGCATAAGCTAGCGTTAATCAGATAACGTTGGGTATTTGTCTTGTATTTATATTATTTAATCAATATTATCATTAATAAATTGGTCTTTATAAAATGTATTTATTTGCTAATTGTAGTAATAAAAAAATACATAGCGTGTGTGTGTATATGTTTTGTGTTTAAGAGTGAACGCGAGCTGAGTGAAAAGGCTATCCTAGCTAACATTAGCTTAAGCAAGCTGAGGTAACCGGTGGTATTTATTAATTATTATTAATAATTATTAATATTTTAAACTTGAAACATTCAAAAATGTTGTACAATGTATTATTTATTAAAACTATCGTTTTTATCATGTAGAAGCATGTGGATAATTGTGTATAAAACGTGTGGCTAATATAAGATTAGCAGCATACGATAGCCATCAAACGGGATGTCTTCAAAATAACCTTCCAACAGATTCATCTAATTAATATTAATCGAATTAAAATGAGTCTATCGGTGTGTTTCTAGTGTTTATGAGATGGATTTTCTCATCATGCTATGAAAGTCGCCGTTCATCAACTTGACTTCGGGTTGTGTTCTAAATCTCACTCAGTTAAAATACTACCGCCCTTCGGTAAGGGTAATTCTGTGGTGCACTAGAATTTAAGGTCCCTAGTGAAAGAGTGGGGAAGCTGTTTATGGGCTACGGCCCTCAATTTGGATTAGTTAATTAAACAATGAAGCAAATGCGAATAAATAATTTTAGATATAATTTATTCATTCATCCGATCCATTTTTCGGCGTCCCGGGTGTCTGTTCCCAGCGGTAGCACCTATACCAGCGGTATTAAAGTGATTAATACGGTCACCTCACAACAAGAAGGTCCCTGGTTCTATTCCTGGACCGGAGATTAGGTAGTTTACATGTTCTCCCTGCTTGTGTGGGTTGTCTCCAGGTACTCCGGTTTTCTCCCACTGTCCATAAACATTCAGGTTTAGATGGTTTGGACATGTGCAGAGGAGGGACGTGCAGTATATTGGTAGACAAATGCTGAGCGTGGAGGCAGGAGGAAAAGAGGAAGACCAAAGAGGAGGTTTATGGGTGTGGTGAAGGAAGATATGAAAGTAGTTGGGATGAAAGAGGCAGGTGTAAGGGACAGGGTAGTGTGGAGAGGAGTGATTCGCTGTGACGACCCCTAATGGGAGCAGCCGAAAGGAGAAGAATAAGATATTTTATTACTAAATGCTGTCAAAAATACAGAAGGAAGGACATTGAGATTTTCTTTGGGTGTGACAATGGTGGACAGGATTAGAAACGAGTTGATTAGATGGACAGCGCATGTAGGATGTTTTGGAGACAAGTTGAGGGAGGCTAGGTTCAGATGGTTTGGACATGTGCAGAAGAGGGACCGAGGAGAGAGAGAGAGAGAGAGAGAGAGAGAGAGGTTTATGGATGTGATGTGGGAAGATATACAGGTTGTTGGGGTAAAAGAGGCAGATGTAGAGGACAGGGTAGTGTGGAGAAGAGTGATCCGCTGTGGCGACCCCTAACAGGAGCAGCCAAAAGGAGAAGAGGATACTTTATTACTAAATGCCAAATTTAGAATAGATGAATAGTTTAAATCCACCTCCATTGTTCCTGGCCTTACTCTCTTTCCACCTTGTCTCCTGAACA
Source organism: Pseudolaguvia tuberculata (assembly GCA_026260255.1). Taxonomy (NCBI): domain Eukaryota; kingdom Metazoa; phylum Chordata; class Actinopteri; order Siluriformes; family Sisoridae; genus Pseudolaguvia; species Pseudolaguvia tuberculata. Next base: position 2,620 of record JAOTRA010099989.1, read on the forward strand.
CATAACATATCCACCTTTCTTCAGCTAACTTTCTCCCTTTACCAGTATTGGCAACAACATTTAAAGTACCAACCCTAATCTCCACTCTTTACACTTTTACTTCGCCTGCCGTCTCTGTAGATGTCTTTCCCCTCTCCTCCTCTTTTGCCTAAAAGAAGCCCATATTCCACCGTTACCCTGTTGGCTAACGATACCTGTGGCGGTCATTGTCAACCCGGGTCTCATTCGATCCTTTATGAAATTCTGATTCGTGATCTGCATCGTTATTGATTTGGCGCATTTTTACACTGAATGCCCTTCCTAACACACCCTCCCCATTTATCCAGGCTTTGGACCGGATCTAAGAATGCATTGCCCTGTGCAACCCTAATGGCTGGGTTAGACATAAGAATAAACTTTTAAAAAAAAAATTTCTTCCGACGTCCTTATCCAGAGTTACATTTATCTGTTTTTATATAACTGAGTAATTTGGGGCAATGGCCCAACAGTGGTGGCTTGGTGGTGCTTAACCACTACTTCTGAAATGTATGATAACGTAATAAATCCTTTATTTTTCTTCGATTGTATTATTTCAGGTGTGAAAAAGAGACGGTGCAATGACGGCTCAGAAACCTTTGATGTTGTCCACAATCTTTCTACAGCCCAGGTGAGAAGATCCGTAAAAGAGAACACAAGTTTAGCCCCTCATCCAGAAGGAGTCAATTATTAGATTCTTATTCATCTACAAAGATTCATGTATTTTATAACACGTGTTTTTGTGTGTGTTTTTGTGTGTGTTTTTGTGTGTTGTGTGTTTTTGTGTGTGTTGTTGTGTGTTTTTGTGTGGGTGTGTGCGCGCATTAGGTCCAGGAGCTTATCTCAAGAGAGGTGAAGTCTGCTTTGGAACAATCAGATAAGATGATGAAAGCCCTGATGGAGAGAATTCAGAAGGTGGACGATGAGCCCAGATATGATGCCAGTCTCCGCAAGCTTGAGGTGAACAATTGGGGCTCGATTGTATTTATCGGTACCTCCTGTCAATCATTGTACATTCACACACATGACTCGTATCAGATATCTTTATTTATACTATACAAAGCAAAACAACCCCAGTGTAGACAAAGCTAAAAAATGCCATAATCAAAAAGATGACGAAATATGTTTATTCAGTATTTTGCTTTCACATCATATTTAAACTTCAGCAAAATAACACTTTCTTTAGGCGGAGAACCATCAAAAGCGGAAAAGTGAGGAAGAGTGCGTGCTTCCGTGTTTCCAATCAGCCACAACACTCTACAGGAAAAAAACCTTTAACTGAGGACTGTTACAACTGCCTCTGTCTCTGTTTTGGGTCACAAACATTTGTTACAGTAAAGAAATATATTAAATAAATAGCTATTATATGTCGTTGTGGTTGTTGATGTCATGCATCATTGTTGCTTATACACTCTCTGTCCATGCTTTTGGACTGTGAGAGAAAATTGAAATACCTGGAGGAAACCTACACAGGCACATGGCGAACAGGCAAACTCTGCACAGAAATGCCCCAAAATCAAACCCGGACCTGCTTGTTGTGCTAACCACTACGACACCACAACCCATACAGCACAGTGTAATCAATTAAATTATTCTGGAGCCTTGTTTTAACATCTTTTCTCTAATTTTCCCAAATTTCAGGCACATATCAGGAAAGTGAAGCGACGAGGCGACGCCGTGTTTACAGATTTACGAAAACACAAAAGCTTGGAAGTGTCACAGGATCAGGTACGAGTATCAATCTGTAATTTAGTCACACGTCACCAACGCACTCTTATGTAAACAGCGCAATGAAACAAAAACGGTCCCAGTAAGTGTATCTAATCTAGCTTACCAGATTTCGGCCTCCGGTTTAACACTCGTCTCCTTCCATTACACATATTAGTGCCAGGTGCAGCTTTCCGGGAGCGGGCATAGCCCAAACCCAGAGGAATACCTGGGGAGCCGCTGAGCTGAGTGTACTCTGGCCTCCTCCTAGTCATCTGACTGACCTGAATCGACTCACCTGCAGGGAGCGAATCTTTGTGTAGTGTTTTTTTTTTTTTAAATCATTATCTCAAGCTCTGACTTTGTGTTCTGGGTGATAAATGTATGCACATTTTCCTTTGATTTCATTCTCATTAATGTTTTCTAACAGGAAAGTAGCACAATCTTTCTATTATTGTCAAATAATAAGCAGATATAAACGTTCTGATTCACTGAAACACTCCTCTTTCAGATTAATTTCTGATTAGAGTGATGTGTGAGTCAGTGTATCTAACCAGGGGCATCATTAGGAAATGCTATGAATACATTATTAGACGTATTTGTCCGATTCCTGCTCGTTAAAGGGGTGTGTAAACTGAGGGATTAACATGGAGTGTATAATTCTGACTAACACACAGGAGTGATATGTACACAGAGATGATTCATAAGGTCAGGAGAGAGTTTCTTGCAGCAGCAGTGATGAGGAGGAGGAAAAAAATTAAACAAATGCCAGTACAGAAGGAAGAATGACCACACTTCCATAGTTATTTATTTACCTGTCTGTCTCTTTATCTTTCTGTCTACCTGTCTATCTGTAAGTCTATTCATATGTCTTTCTATCGGTCTTATCTGTATGTCTGTCAATCTATATATCTGTCCATCCATATACATCTGAAAAAAAGAATATAAATATATTTTTTGTTCCTCATTTTAGAAAGTGAAACCTGTATATTCACAAAGTGAAATATTTCAATCCTTTATTTCTTAAAATGTTGATGATTCTGGCTTACAGATAATAAAACCATAAAATTAAGTGTCCCCGAAAGTTAGAATATTGGGAAAAAGTTCAATATTGGAAGTTGAGTGTTAGGCAAAGGTTCACCGGCCGATGGGATAACCGCAACCTGGAGAGGATCATCAGCACACAGACGCTACACACAGACCAATCCTGGAAATGGCAGCAGAAGTGTCGTAAAATGAAGTTTTCTTAAATTTCTAAAATTCAAATGTTTACAATAATAGAAACATTCAGGTGCATCGTCTGTGATGGTAACTCCGTTCACTATTACATCATGGTAATGAATTATTATTGTGTTTGGTATTAAAATGGTGTGTGTGTCTCTCTCTCTCTCTCTCTCTCTCTCTCTCTCTCTCTTTTGGATTCCAGAATCTCAATGTTACACCTAAGAAGAAAACACAGTCCACAACCTGTACCAGGTATTATTATATTTGTTTAAGATTTTGATAATTATATTATTAAATCATGTTAATAACCAGTGATATTTAACTGAACTCAGACTAATGAATATGAACATGTGGGTGGAGCTAAAACACTGGTGCTTCAGTCAAACTTCATTACTGGGAACACACACACACTTCATTCTGTAGAACCCAGAATTTGATCGATTTCTCTGTTTGCAAACAGATTTTGGTATCAGGGCTTTTTATTTTCAGAAACTTGAGAAATCACGCACAGAAACCTGAGCTAAATAAAGGCTATAGCACGGCGCTGTCTCGTCTCCAGGGGCTAATAATAGCGTGCGTTTGCCAGAGATGCTTCCTGAAATGTGCAAAATGCAGTGTTTTGTTGAGTTACATCACCGTTAGCAGATTCGCTGGGCTTGCTACACACACACACACACACACACACACACACACACACATGATCTGACTGCACTTTACACATTCTAAATAAAAACCATCTCGCTTGTATTATCAGCTTGCGATCAGTCTGTTTATATATTTGTTTTATTTTATTTGTATTAATATTTTAATTATTTTTGCTTTTCCTGTTGCCATTTACTTCTTCTAATCGCAGATTTATTGAAACATTTTAATTGTTTTTAATTAGTTATTCTGCACATTTGAGTCTCAATAATGGAACCATATAGTGATGAGGTTTTAGTTTATTCTTCATTTTAGGAAATAAATAAATAAGTTTTAATGATTGCCGTTACTATAAAACTATAATGCCGTTACTATAAAACCATCTTTTATGTCTGAACTCTGATTTTCCTGCTTTTTTTTTTTTTCATTCGACTGCATTACTGAATAATTTATAAATGAAAAAATATTATTATAAATAAACTGCCTTTAAAAATAATTAATGAATTAATCGCATGATCATAATTACTGCTTCTCACCATGTAGCTTCTGCTGTCTGCTCACCTCCTCATCTATCTCTCTCTCCCCTCTATTCCCCCTCTATCTCTCTTTGTCTCTCTCGTGCATACACACTTTTCTTTCTCTCTCTCTCTCTCTTTCACTGTCTACTCTTGTGCATATACGGTTCTCTCTCTTTTTTTCACTGTCCTCTCTCTTTCTCTGACTTCTCTCTTGCGTATAGACACTTCTCTTTATCCCTCTTCTCTCCTTCTGTCTCTTTTTCACTGTCTTCTCTTTTGCGCATATACGCTTTTCTTTCTTTCTCTCTCTCTCTCTCTTTTTTCACTGTCCTCTATTTCTTTCTCTGTCTTCTCTCTTGCTCATACACACTTCTTTTACTCCCTCTTTTCTCTCTTTCTCTCTCGTGCATACACGCCTCTGTGTCTTTTTTTTTTTTTACTGTCTTCTCTTCCATGCATGTACGCTTCTCTTTCTCCCTCTTCTCTCTCTCTCTCTGTCTCTTTCACTGTCTTCTCTTTTTTGCATCTACGCTTCTCTTTCTGCCTCCTCTCTCTCTCTTTCACTTCCTCTCTCTCTTTCTCTGTCTTCTCTCTCACGCATACATGCTTCTCTTTCTCCCTCTTCTCTCTCTCTTTTTCACTGCCCTCTTTCTCTGTCTTCTCTCTCACGCATACATGCTTCTCTCTTTCTCTCTCACTGTCCTCTTTCTCTGTTTTCCTTCTGACATGTAGACGCTTCTCTTTCCCCCTCTAGTCTCTCTGGCTCCCTCCCTCCCTGTTTTTGGAAGCATTAAGTCTTATGTTACGTTACTTGGATTCATGTGAAGTCTTACACTCTAAAACACTTTGCTCAGTCAGTGAAAAATGACCTCATTTTGTATGATTAATTTTGTGCACCTTTTCCCCTCTCTGACGGTGAAACAGTGCCACCTAGAGGCCACACCAGATTTCTATTGAATCATTGTTTTTATACTAGTTGATGTAGTTGAATTGCGTAGCTGAATTCTGCATTCCGATTGGTCAGATTGATGTTAAATCTGAAGCTCGACTACAAACTCAAGTCAAACGTCAGCGTTTCTATAGTAACCGCTCTTACAGTATTAACACAGCTGACGTCAATGTTTCTTTTGCTTTTAGTTAAGTCTCAAAGGATGCTGATGACTAAAAGTCAGTTTTTGATATTTTGTTTTGACATCCCATCCCCTTTTTTTAAAATAATAAAAATATTACTGTTTTATAAAAATCCTTAATTCATTCACTCATCTTCTTACCCGCTTATTCCCTATTTTGGGGACACGGGGGTCCACTGGTGCCTATCCCAGCGCACGTATGGTGAGAGTTACACCGAGGACAGATGGCCAGTCTATTGCAGGGCACACATAAACAAACAACTCGGGGTGAACTTGCAAACGCAGCACAGAAAGATCCCCGGCCCGTAAATGGAACCTGGGACCTTGTGGTTGTGAGGCGACTGTGCTAACCACTTTGCCACCGTGCCGCTCATGGCCCATCCTGAAGAGATTTATTTCTCTGACAGTTACAGCATTCTGAAGCCGCTGATTTCAGTTTCATTATTATCTTCTAAGAAGCTTTTTCTCCTCACTGTAAACTGTTAAATTTGTTTTGTGGGGTGTGCTAATTTTTGCACATGACTATAAAATCACAGTGTGCTGTAAGAAAATCTTCCTGTAAATGATATGAAATAAATTCTGAGTGTCTAAAACATTATTGGGTTTATACAGAATTTGATTTTTTTTTTTTCCCCGCCTTCTCAGTTCTGCAAACGGAGGGATTTCCAGCTCGTCCTCATCCTTGGGAGGTGTGTGTTCATCACTGACGTCTCCCAGCGAGGTGGATTAATTTTTCGTGAACTAGTAACCAACCAACTTAAAATTAATTCTCTCTTTCCCGCTCTCTGTCTCTCACCCCCCTCTCTCTTTCTCCATCTGTTTTGCTTTCTCCGTTCCTTCTCCACTTCTTTCTTACCCCCTTCTCTCCTCATGTTCTCTCTGTCTCTGTTGCTTGTTATGTCTGCCTTTCTGTCTCTCTCTCCTTCCCTCTTTCTCTGCCACTCCTTGTGTAATCGTAGACGTTTCCAGACAAGGAGGTGCAATGAGGAAACCGAAAGAAGGCTTTTGGCAGCGTTTGGTAGCTTTTCCTCTTTCTCTCCTGTGAGCTGTGGATCTCTTTTGCTCTGATCAATTGATTAATTATTTTTTTTTTTTCAGTACACAAAGAATCAGATTGTGGACCTGACAGATGACATGGGAGGTGTGTGTTAATTAACATAAAGATAGATATAAAGGAAACTACTGGATCAGAAAATATTTATTATATCTTCTAATTAAACTTAGCTATCATATCTTTTTTTTAACTAAATAACAAGTAAACACTTTTATATGCTTTTTAATTATTTATTATAATTGATTAAAATTAATTAACAATTAAATTAAGAACTCGTTCATTAATTTCTCATTAATATTTTCCTGTTGTTTTCGGAGGCAGTTTGCAGACAGAATGGAAGTGAACTTATTGATTCTCCTCAAACATCATCACAGGTAACAGTAACAGTGTTCCTACTTGCTGCCTTCTTACCGTAACAGTTCTCCTCCACGTCTACATGGGGTTTTTTTCTCTCTCACTTTCTTAGGACCAGTTACTGGACAGCAGATCGTCCTCACTGGGTATGATTTGAATTTAATTATTCTGAATTTATTGAGTTTATTAAATGAAACACATTGAAAAATGAAGTGTTTTTTCCTCTGGTGTAAATCATTATGGTGTTTGTTTTTGACCGAAGGGGTGGAGATTCCAGGGTACATGACCATGGAGGAAAAGACACTTGAGCAGGAACAGGACGCTGAGGTATGATTACATCATGGTGTCGAGAGTTTATACTAAATTAAATAAAACTGAAATGAATCTGACTAACAGAGCGATTGATTATATCTTAATAAAAATCAACTGCATTTAGGATGGAACCAGTAATTTAATTCATTAGAAATCTATTAACTTAAAGTTAAATTGTATTTCAGAAGGCAATTGTTTGTAATAAAAAAAAAAAAAATTAAACATGTATTGTGAATCTTTGGGTTACATTTTATATTAAGTGCTTTTATAATTTTATTATTACAGGTTAAAAGATGAATGAATGAATGACATTATTTATAATACAATAAAATACACTTAATTTTTACATTTGAATTAAGTTATACTTTTTTGTAAGGGTCATGTTTATGTATCAGACTCTTTAGAGTTACAATCTATCGTTAATTACAGTCATTTATATTTTAATTGTCACTTATGGATTCTTTAACATTGTATAATTCACCAGATGAACCTGCTCTCCCGTCTGCCGCCGTTTCCTCACACTCCGTTTCCGAACCAGCTTCATGCCGCAGCCGCCAGCAAATCTATGCCTCAGAAGCCTGTGGTGAAAGTGGCGCGCATCAAGAACCCTCAAGGAATCGCACTGCTGTGGAACGTGGAGGAGGAAGACCCAGATGCTGCTGCCATGGACTGCTACTACATTTATGTGACGCAACAGCACACTGATGGAACCTTCTCCAAGTGGAAAAACATGGGTGTGATAAAAGCCATGCCTCTACCCATGGCCTGCAGGGTGTCTGACGGGCGTAGCGGAAACAAAACCCTATGTTTCATCATCATCGGGAAAGACATATACGGCCGCTATGGACCCTACAGCGATGTCCACACCGTGCTAGCAACCGGAACGTGAACTTAACCTGAATTCGTTTTTAACTCTGATTATAACAGACTTTAAAATGTTCCCGCCACAATGAATATTGTTCTTATTTTTTGCTTTATATCAGTAAAATAAAATGTTCCATTAATTTAACTGATTAACCTCTGTTCTTCCTCAGTGACACAGAGACAGCTGTGCAGGTTAGATGAAAATGCTCTCTCTCACTGAACAGTTGGAGAAAATGCAGGCAGGCAGGTGAGCTGTAGGCAGGAGTCTTTATATAATAGAATACACAGAGCAGTCAGAGGTGAGGGTCCATGTTTTAGGATTTTAGGTGTAATAATTTCTTGGTGTAATATTTATTTCTGTGGTCACAGCCACTTGAAAAGCTTATAATTATTGTTTCTTAATTTGTATTAAAAACCTTTTTAAGACTCACATTTCTCTCATTGTATAAATGTTAAGGGCTTCGCTCAAGAGCCCAAAGGTAGAAGTGTTGTTTTGGGACATGAACCTTATGACCTGCTAAACACCAGTTTAACACCTTAAACACTACGCCACCACTTTTCTGACGAACGGATAAATTTGTACATTTAATTAACATTGGAATTTAGGCAGCAATATAACCTGGCTCAGATTTACTTAAGTCTGTTGTAGTACCATCTAATAAACAAAAGGGGCAGTGTTGTCCTTGGATGTTTTAATATGAGCTACTGACACTTATTGTTATTTATTCATTCATTCATCTTCTTACCCGCTTATTCCCGAATCCGGGGTCACGGGGGTCTGCTGCGCCTATCCCAG
>JAOTRA010100052.1:0-11232 GCA_026260255.1 Pseudolaguvia tuberculata
ACACACACACACACACACACACACACACACACACACACACACACACACACACACACACACACACACACACAAAAGAACTGAGACAACAAAAGAGTGCACGAACTTTGACCCACATCAAATCAGCGTTTCAGAGGTTTATGTAGGGAGTGACGGCATGTGCTTTGAAAAGGATATCATATCCAAACCTCAGCTTATCGTCGATCTTCAGGGTGATGTACATCTGCTCCTGAATTCGTACATCGTTCACAAATGTCTGAAAAGAAAAGGAAAATCGTTTTGGCTTCAATATGTTATCATTCGACGCTTGTAAAAGCTCTTATTGCTCATAAGCTTTAAACGAAACCATGATGAAAGACTCTTTCAGTGAGGTCTCATAAATCTGGGCTTGGCTCAGAAATGTGGTGGGATCTGCAATGAAAAAACATTTCCTCTCGTAAAACTCCAGCTGTTTATCATGTTAATTATGATGAGCAATATTTTTATTCGCTGTTGATTGTTGCACAGTTTTCCTGGGATTATCACTCTTTTCCTTTATTTTCCTTCTCTCTTTACCTTTTATCACCCAACAACCCCCTCCCAAGTGTGCTCCAAATTCTGCTCAGTGTCATGTTTCCTGCCTGGTCTGAGAAGCACGGCTGAGCTAATTTTACTGAGAAAATAAAGTTCAGCCGTTTGTACTTAAACATTTCTCTTGCTATAATGTATTATTACATATCTAAAAATTCCATAAAGGAAAAAAAACCTGTTAGGAATGATCAGAAGAAGGAATGTGCTCAAGGACCTTGCTGATTTTGCTGATTCATAAACAGGCAAATGATGATTAAACCCAAAGACCTTCCCTCACATTCAAGAACTGAACCAGACACAGACAGCACGAACCAGACGGCACGTTTGAAGGCGGCTGTTAGGTGGTTGTAAATATATTTATCCATTAATGTTTCCTGCCAAAAACACTACACAGGAAGAGGAATTCCAAATCAGAGCAATGAGTCATACTTCCTGTTTCAGGAACTGTGTCACATCAGAAGTTTGCAACTGACCTCAGAAAAAAGCGTCCACAATTACAATAACACATGACGCATGACATACACACACATCCTCACCCAGGCCATAAAAAAAAAAAAGCAGTCATGTGATCTTACTCACCCCATTAAGGCTCCCGAGATCTTTCACTTTGTGCTCATCACTTGCCGGTTCGTAGTTGATCACGGCATGCTGCTTGTCCACACTGCGAGACTATAAACATTAAATAGTTCCTAGATCATGAGTGTGACAACAATGAGCCATGGTAACTTAATCAGAACAACATTAGCCAATCAGAGCTATCTAGAATTAGCAGTGTGGTTGAGGGAAATGGCGCATATTCAAATTTGTTAAATGCTTTAAACAAATCTAAAGTCAAGGTCAAATGAAAGCAAGGGTTTATTGGCCTTGTTTCAAGGAGAGATCATTTTCATTCATCACATGTCTGCCATATTCTGGTGTGGAATGTGTGTGGAACAGTATGTGTAATCTTTCCTGGTTAAACCATGTGACCCATGTGCTTTGTGCACTTTTTCCACCAACATTCCTAGCCATTACAAGGAGGAAAAAAAGGAATATTCAGCTAATACAGAGGACTGCTTATGACCTTCCACATGATAAAAATACAAGATGGCAGATTTGAGTTTTATAGACCGGGACTGACAAAAAATGTTATATTGTGCAGAAATAACAGCTTGTTCAATGATGTAACTATAAATCACGATTTATATGTAATATAATACATTTATATATAATGGGTTGTGATGGAGCCTAACCCAGCGAAATAGGGTGAGAGGCAGGATTGATTAGTCCATCGCAGGGTCACATATAGACAAACAAATAAACCCATTTACACTCACTCCTATGGGCAATTTACAGTCTATATAAACTTACCATAAATATTTTTGGAATGGGGGAGGACACAAAAGTATCCGTAAAAAAGCCATGCAAGTGCGAGGAGAAATTGCAAACCCCCAGGAATCGATCCACTACGCCACTGCGCCGCCTATTTCTGAATAGTTGTGTTTATTGCAGTGTACGCTAAAGAGGTTATTTAAAATGAACCGTACAACAGTATTGGTGTTCTTTTCTGCTGGGTTTGACCCGCTTACACTAAAGGGGCTTTGAAAAAGCATCTAAAAGTAGCTGGTGAGTTGTTATTAATATATCGCCTTGACAAGCACATATGATTCCAGTCAGGTTACTCAGCAAGAATAACTCAGGCACTCTATTGCCATTTCATACCAAGCTGCTCGGTGAACATTAATTGTAAGGATGTGTCTTGCTTTATAGTTACATCAACTAACCTGTAGCATGAGCTCGCAGTCATCACGGCCCACAAAAATCATCTCACGGGGCAACCGGTGGCGTGTGCCCCCACTGCTCACCAGGAACCAGGACGTCAGGCTCATCTCTGCTTTCTGTTTCAGGTCTTTGCCCCTACGTCATCCTGTGAGTAAGGGTCATAAAGAGAGAGAATGACTGTACAGATGTAGAAAGCAGAGGAAGGTTTTAAATGATTATTCATGTAAAATAGTTTAAAATGTAGTTTAATTATGCAATAGTTAGCTGTATCGATATTTTTACACATCCATACAGGACGAAGAGCATATCCCAGAAATGCTTAGACAATTACAATACACCATATATGGACAGACATAAAGAAAAAGAGGGGTTAAAGGGGGATTGAGGGATCATTTTCACATGAATTGGAGTCCTGACTTTAACCTTAGTGCAAGTCTTTGGAATCTTCTGTGAAAGAGATGATATATGGAATAGTTCTAGTTTCTCTTATCCTCAGTCTTCAGGGCAAGAAGAGAAAAATAATTCTGGGCTTTACCATTAATGGATTTATTCTTGCAACACAACCCTAATATAAATGAATACAATTATAAAAGTTATGTAAAAGCAGCTCATCAGTTCCATGCTGGAGACCATTGTTTAAGTTTGAACGTTCAAGCAGGCAGAGTAGGCGGGAAGGCGAGAAGATCGGTTAGATACATAACATTCCAGTGTCTTCTCTATCAGCAAGCAAAACACACACAGAGAGAACGGAGGAGAGAGAGAAAGAGAGAGAGAGAGAGAGAGAGAGAGAGAGAGAGAGAGAGAGAGAGAGTTACCCTCTTTCACCCCTGCTCTGATTACTAGCAGATGCTGCCGGAAGTGACGTCTGCTTTGTGTCTTCCCGCCCAGCGTCCCAACTTTTTTTTTTTTTTTGCGCTTTAGTTCCAAAAAAAAAAAAAAACCCCAATGAAGTGCTTAAGCCTCCAGCTGTAAAATGGAAAGTATGTAGGCACAGCTTCTTGACTCACAATCTAAAATGCATCCAGCTTGATGGCCTCATGCTCCCTCTAATAACTAACTCTTCCTACTTATATAAAGGATATCAATTCTGAATGAAGCAATTTTAGACAAAACATGTTGAGATATGAAAAAACTTTAAATCAACTTTTCCCCTAAGGTTGATTGGTGATTCTAAATTGCCCATAGGAGTAAGCGGGTGGTTCTTTGTCTATGTGTGGCCCTGCGATGGGTCCAGGGTGTACTGCCTTTCACCCTATGTGAGCTGGGATAGGCTCTAGCAGACCACTGTGACCCAGAATTGGAGAATAAGTGGGTTAGAATATGAATGAAAGAATGAATGAATGATATGACATACTGTCTGAGTTTCCCTGTACAGAATGTTTAATTTTTTATTATCAATAAAATTCAGCTGTACTACATTCACTATGTTTACACGGTCACATTTACAGCATTTAGCAAATGCTCTTGTGATTTTACATTTTTTTATTCCAGATTTACTCTCATTTTTTGCTCCACTATACTTTTAAAATGTTCCAGTCCAATGTTGTGCTTGAATGTGAGATATCTCTTCATTCAGCTTCAACAGTATTAGTGAGATCAGACACTAATGTCAGGTAAGGAGGCCACCATGGGGTGCAGTCGCCATTCCAGTTCATCTCAAAGGGCATCAGTGGTGGTAAGATCAGGACTTTGTGCCGAACACTGGTGTTTTCTTTTAATAACACAGCATGTGATAATGGAGCTCAGATTTGATGGATTTCATGGATTTTAGACGACCCTGGGCTTCCAAACTTGTGTCCTAGGGGATGATGGGACTAATGGTGCAGTACTTGTGGATCAAAGGGAGTGTTGTGCTGTGTGAGGAGGGATAAGTGCTTGGATGTAGGAGGGTGTTGTTCTGTTTTTGGCTTTGTAGGCAAACATCAGTGTGTTAAATCTTATGCATACAGCTACTGGGTGTTATGTGACATACGTTGTAGCAACAGTATGAATATTTACCTTTAGAACCATTATTATAAGGATTTTTAAGTGCTGCATGTTAAGAAGTGCTGTACCATTTTCACATTTAACAAGTGTCTCCTGTTGGCTCATGGTATATATAACCTATTATTTTCATACATCAAAAGTTGATTGTCCGTCTACTTTCGCTAATTTAAACAATTGTGATATTCATATCACGATATGTACATTTTAAATATTCTGATTATTTCCATATATTGTTCAGCCCTAACAGCAGACTTGCCTCACCTACTGGTTTTCCAGGATATATTGTAGAGAAGTAAGTATTTTTTCTTTGCTGCTTTAGTACAGCATTTCTTGGATGATTTATATGGATTAATCCAGTGTGCTTTAAACACACCCCTTTTCAGACACATCAGCAAGGTTGGCGGTTTGAAATTCAACAAAAATGGCAACATTTTAGGGCAGGTTTTAGTGAAACTTCTAACCACTAAAGAGGGATTTATGAAAACATGGCAACTTTAAACAACCTTAATGTTTAAATGAACATTGGTATGAAATATTTAGTTAGACCACTGGAAATGAACCAATGGTTTTACAAAGCTCAATCTAGCATTGTCCTAACTAAAACTGCACACGGGATTCACAGTAATTCTACTATCCCCTGTATCAATTCCCCCTGAGGCTGTTCATACAGGATGACAACCTCTCTAAACCCCCCCTTCACCCCCTCCACTTCCTCACCCAAACTCCTTTTCACACGGAATACAATGCAGCATTTTTAAAGCAACCATGACTGATTTCCATTTGGTGAGACTTGCAAAAGCTTTAATGGTGCATTTCTGTGACAACCGTTTTGATTTATGAGTCTCCAATCTGCGCCTCTGCAAAACTTGTCCAATAATTATGTTGTTGCTTTAACATGAGTAAGTGAAATTGCCCGGCCAGCAAAATGACACATTTACAGTTTCAGACATTATTTGAGCAAGGAACATAACAGTTTTGTGAGCAGCTTACTAACATTCATTGCTCCAATAATGTCTTTAGCCAAAGACCTTCTGCCTTACTGTCTAGATACACTTCATAAACCAGAGACATAATCAGGACAGGAATAAAGACTGGAATAAAAAATGGAAATATAAATATACAAGTTCTAATACATCATGGGGTCTGCCGGAGCTTATCCCACCACACATAGGCAGTGGTTTACCCTGGACAGGTTGCCAATCAATCACATGGCTACACATAGACAAACAACTACACATACAATCACGGTGACACGGGTGTCCCGGGAGAAAACCCATTAAAACGCAAAGAAACTCCTCACAGAAGCCCTGCATCCTTGCCCGGGAATCAAAACCTGGACCTACTTACTGTGAGGTTTAAGTCTAGATTCTGTCCCGTGGATGCCACGTTCCCCAGGACATTCCTACAGATATGGGTGCTTAAATAGGTGTGCATTTTTGCCTTGCAGTAATCTAGAACCCTGTGTTAAAATGTAATACTGGAAATGAAAAGACAAAGGTGTTTTCCCAGTGAGGTAATAACCTAATAATGACTCATTATTAACACTACAGTAATTTTGATCCTTCTGTCCTTTTGCAAAATATAAACAATCAATTGTCGCTTACATTGTTCAACACATTACACCAGTCTGCCAACTGAAACAGAGACTCTTCTCTATCAAACAGGCGTTAGCACATGTTTACCAGATGCCTTTGAATTCAGGTTGATTACCAATCTGTTTCCTCAGACTATAAACTTTGGTCTTTCTTTAGATGCCGTACCTTTAATACCGTCGCTGATATTGTTGTTATCATCGCACAGACTTCTAATTGAATTGCTTCTCGTCCTTTTACAGTAACCCGAAAACAAATGTACAAGTGAATTAGCTTCCATATTTTAGAGATCCAAGCCAGAAATCATTAATAAAGCCAGACACTAATGTTGTGCAGGAAAATCTAGAAGGTCAGGGCTCATGCAGCAACCTCAACCTTGACAAACCGTGTCCTTATGAAGCTTAAGAGTTTTAGGCTTTGCTATGCTGGAACAGTGTTTGATTCTCTTAGTTCCAGTGAGGGGATTAATGTAATGCTACATCTTTGTGGTAACATTTTATGGAAGACCCACATCAGTCTGATAGATAAGAATGTATCCAAAATAAAAAGCCTGAGGACATGAACACTAAAAGCTTGGGAAGACATGGCTGTCAATATCCTTCACAGTAGATTTTAAGAGTTGACAAGAAAGAGCTGTGTAATGACAGCTCCATCTTCAGCCTAGGATTCATCTACTGAACTGCAGGGAATTCGTTATTAACAGCAAAATGCCTGCAGGAGACTAGGAACAAGAGCAACGTGGCAGAGCGACATGGTGCTGTGCCACACCAACAACTCCCTTAAACACACATGAAAGAGCTTTAGACACTGTAAATGATGGAATGAGCTACTAGCAGTAGCCATCCTAACCTAGAGAGTGTTGATAGATTTACCCTAATGGTTTTAGGTAGTGTGTTGAAAGAAACATGATGAATGAGCGTTTGACTATTTACAGACTCTCCTTGCAACATGCTTTGTCACTGAATGAAAGAATGATTCTCCTATGCTGGCTTAGAGTGCATCCTCCCCCTCTAACTGCCTGAACAGTCAGACTGTTTTAGGCTGTATGCCCTCTTTGGGAAACAGGAAGTGTGGCTCCATCTGCTCTGACTCCTCTTTTTGCCTCTAATGACTTGCCTTGCCTGATCAGAACTCACGTCTAGACCTCTACGGGGCCCGATCACTTGTTCAGTATCACTAAGGGCAGTGGTGGCTCAAATGGTCTTATGGGGCACTGTACCGTAGCTCCGTGCCCTGACCCCAACCCTCACGGTGAAAAAAAACTTATCTCACTAGACGTTGTTATAGCAGATCATCAAAGCTCTGATTACGAATACTTGAGTAAAGACAGTGGATGGATGGATTTTTGGACCTTATAAACTACATGTATTACTTCAGTAAAACTAAATGTTACTAAAATGTAGTGATTGTTCAAAAGTAAAATGAAATTCAATATGAAAACCTCCCACATAACTGAAATCACTCCTGAAGATGTTCAATTGACCTCATACTATGATGAAAAGACTTAAATCTTTCATTCTCACTAAAGTGAACATCCCTAAAATACCAGTTTGTATCAGCTAGAACACCCGCCCAAATTCTTGTTATACAGCAGAGAATACATTTTAGTTAGTTTGTAATTTCAGCTCAACACATTTTTATAAAGCCACCTATAATATAAATCTGAATTTATTCACCTTCTAACCTGCTAATTCCCTAATTCAGGGTCACAGGGGTCTGCTGGAGCTTATCCCAGCACACATAGGGTGAAAGGCAAAGGTCCACCCTGAACAGGTTGCTAATCCATCGCAGGGCCTTGTGCGGGGTGTCAAACGCAGTTCCTGGAGGACCGGTGTCTTGCAGAGTTTAGCACCAACCATAATCAACCACACCTGAACCAAAGAATCAAGAACTTAAAGGTAGGTGTGTTCCGCCAAGTTGGAGCTAATCTCTGCAGAACACCGGCCCTCTAGGAACTGAGTTTGACACCTGTGTAGGTGTAGAGTTTAGCTCCAACACAACTACCTCTAAGTTTCAAGTATATCTAGCAAGATCTTGATTATTTGGTTCAGGTGTGTTTGTTTACGGTTGGAGCAAAACTCTGTAGGACACCGGCCCTCCAGGAACTGAGTGACACCCCTGAATGAATATATTAAAGCTATTTATTTGCCCCAAAATTCCAGCTGCCACCTGGTAGCACTATGACTATAGCTAAAACTGGCACATAGATTAACTCAGCCAGGAGTTGAATTAAACGTGAAGCAGATTAAAATCGTTATTATGCTCTTGTAAAGCACAATGTGTCCTCTTTCCAACAGGTGATGCTAGCACTTTAACTGGTTATTAGGCTTTGGAAGGACTCTTAAGGCAGATTAGACATTTCATGGCTTGAGGTCCTGATTGGCTTCACTTGATTCCTGCTAACAGAATAAGCTTGTTTCGCCTGTTTGTTAATCATCTGACTATTTCTTTGGTTCATATTTCTAATTTCTTTCTATTTCTTTAATCGTTGCCCAGCAACGATTTGCCTCAAGTGAGGGTGTTTCCTCATGATCTATCAATTCTTTAATGAGGGAAAAGTCATTTCTTTATTTTTATAAGCCGATTTTTGTGCTCGTTAGCTATTTGAAACCCCCCCCCAGATGTAAGCAGTTCACAATGGCTAACTTGTTAAGACATAACGGCATGGTATAGTGGTTAGCACGGTCCCTGCACAGAAAGAAAGTCTTTCCACGCAGAGTTTGCATATTCTTCCTGAGCGTGTGTGGGTTTTCTCAGGGGACTCTGGTTTCCTTCCACAGTCCAAATACATTAGGTTGATTGGTGATTCCAAATTGCCTATAGGAGTGCATGTGTGGTTGGTTGATGTGTGGCCCTGCAATAGACTGGCAACAAGTTCAGGAGACCCCGTTCTGCTGGAAGGATACACAGATAAGGAAGATGAACGACTTCACTGATGACCCCCTCTGCTATAATTAATCTGGTGTGACAGTGTATGTTATAGCCTTTGTGTCTCTGGGTCGACATGATTTTGGATTCTATTCTGATCCTAATTCAACATTTTAATCAACCAGTCATAACCATCTGATGTCATCAATGTCGGCCGACCAAATCCACCTTAATCTATTTTTAAAATGTGTGTCATTTTCATTAGTAAATACTGAAAATAATTTACTGGCTGAGATAATACACATTCTGGAACAATTTTCTGACAAAGACGATTCCTGGATTAACAAGGAAATTATAAAACTATATTAAAATGATTGATGATATTCTAGGAAAACATTTGTGAATTTAGACTGTAATTATTCTAATAATCCAAAAATAAACTTTAATGGATTCAAACAGTAAATCAACAATAAGCAATTCACACACACGCACACGCACGCACACACACACGCACACACACACAAACACATTTCTCTATTTGTGATCAAAAGGGTGAGGGGAAACGTTCACCCAGATGTCATTTCATTCATTCATTCATTCATTCATCTTCTTACCCGGTCATTCCCTAATTACAGATTGGGGTACACCCTGGAAGGGTCGCCAGTCCATCACAGGGCAACACACAGGCAAACAACCACTCACACACACATTCACTCCTATGGACAATTTAGAATC
This sequence comes from Pseudolaguvia tuberculata, assembly GCA_026260255.1. Classification (NCBI taxonomy): domain Eukaryota; kingdom Metazoa; phylum Chordata; class Actinopteri; order Siluriformes; family Sisoridae; genus Pseudolaguvia; species Pseudolaguvia tuberculata. The sequence continues at coordinate 9,510 of JAOTRA010100052.1, forward strand.
ACCAATCAACCTAATCTGAATGTTTTTGGACTGAAACCGGAGTATCTGGAGGAAACCCAGTACAGCCACCGCATCACCCGGCAGATGTTATTTATGTATTTAATCCTTTTTTAATTGATGAATACATTAATAATATTATATTTTAAGTTACTATGAGGGAATGATTCAAAAAATGGATCAAGTTGGGTTTGATTAATGACTAATGACATTAATTAATCATGACATATAAAAGCGCAGTTAATAGTGATATCCGTTTATTTGCTGCATTCTAAGCAAATCTGGTAAAAAAGCACAATCTATTTTTCTCGGGTCGAGTTACTACACTAAAGCAGAATTAGCTGAGAAGACATATTTGGAGCTGATACAGAAATCTCACACAACTATGAGAACAGTACAGCACTTTTATTAACCTGTCAGATCTGTGCAGTAATACTATCATTTAGTAATACTATCATTTATCATCTGTGCAGTAATACTATCATCCACCTAATCTACATGTTTTTGGATTCGAACCCAGGACCTTCTTGTTGTGAGGCAAGTGCTATCCACTACGCCACCGCACACACACAGTTTAATCCGAATAGGGAGTTTTTATAAACAACAGCAAATCCTATAGGAACTGATCAAATCCTATTATCAGAGTATCAGATGAACAGAAGGGAAAAAAATCTGGGCCTTTGTGGAAAATGCTTTATTTTTACATTTACACATATTATTATTTGCCCTGAGATGAGTGTACCCCCCAGGATAGGCCCCAGCAGACCCCCGTGACCCCGAACTAAGGAATAAGCGGGCAAGAAGTGGAATGAATGAATGAATTCTTTATTAGGGTTTTTTCAGTTTTAAATAAAAAGAAAAAAGAAAAATCTCAGTGTGGTCCCAGATTTGTGGGTCTAGTCATTCCTCTTAGTAAGCCACTGCGGAAAACACTTTTATCTAGCAAAAAAACCCTGTAAGAATAACTTCAATTTCATAACAGGAAATGCATAAAAGCTCATGTCATCATGATAGAGAGGAAGTGATGCTGCTCACTGAGTATGAATTACACCGCGGTCTGAGAGGACATGTGCTGCTTCGGAGGGCTGAGTGGTAAACTAGCGGTTGTCAGGAAAAGCATTAAAAAAAGGTTCAAACTGTTATCTGGTAGTAAATACTGTGTGATTATAATTTGTTTAAAGCTTTTTATTGATTTGGTTTAGTCTTAAATAACTAGCTGTATTGTATAAAGCAAATGGTTGTCTTTTAAGCAAATCCACCAGGGAAAGCATTCAGACTAATAGCTGTAACTCCCAGACCAGATGGGACGGGACGGGACAGACATTGGACGCACCCATAATCTATTATTTTAACATGGTTTAGGTCTTGTCACTGTTTAACAGCTGGGCTATTCTTGCCATTTAAGGTTTAACCTGATGGAAAAAGTGTCTTATTTCATTATCATGCCTAGGGTAATTAAATAACAAAATAGTGTTTAGAGCAGGAGAGGCTATTGTTCAAAAGCATGTATCTGTGTGTTGTAATAAAAGCACACAAATTACTTTGATATAGATACAACAAAGTATAATATTCAGAGACTCAAATAAAAGTAGCATCTTATAATATATTACAATACATTAAACTACTTTATTCAATACATTATACTACTTTGTTAGCAACACACACACACACACACACACACACACACACACACACACACACACACACACACACACACACACACACA
>JAOTRA010100063.1:0-11232 GCA_026260255.1 Pseudolaguvia tuberculata
CACACACACACACACACACACACACACACACACACACACACACACACACACACACACACACACACACACAACATGGATTTGTCTATTAATGTTGATATGTTGTGTGTAGTAATAATGTAATTTGTGTGTAGTTTGAATGTATTTGTGTATTTTCACATGGAATGGTCTGATGCAAACTATATACGTCACAAAAGCAAATCATGTGAAGGTAACACAAAGTCTTCAGGTTGTGTATTTTTTGCGCTTGCTGTGAACGAATGCATCTTTTTTCTTTTCAGTCCGCACCAAAGAAACCAAATAACCCAAACTACAAGTATAAACGCACGCGAGGAAAAGCCACTGAATGAATAAACGGTAGTTTACTTGGCTTACTACTATCTCTAAGCCAAAGAGGTAGAAAGTAACAGAAAGCAGCAGAGCTGAATTTAATCAGCAATGCATTTCTCTTGCTGTAGGCAAACTGCCGCAGGAACGAGGAGCAACTGAAAGAGCGGCAGTGAAGAAATAAAACAATAAAGTATTACAGATCCATTTCTGATTACAGTAGAACTATTGGATGTATTCAAAATGTCTGCACACAAAACAAACGGATGTCTAAACAATTAAATATAAGTTGAAAGTAAGACTACATTTCGAAAACTTAGCATATTTAGCTGGAGTTATAATTTCCGGACTATAAGGCGTTATTGTCATTGAACAAGTTTATTTGAATATATTTTCATACATAAGGAGCACCGACCGGATTATAAAAGATACATTAAGGTAAGGGAAAGTGTTTAAGAAGTCAGTCCCAGAAGAACCATTGGTCGAGATGCCGGACTTGTGATGCATATGAACTGAACCGGTATCGTAATACTAAAACATTTCTGAGCACCTTGTACCACATGAACTTGCTAGTTTTTTTTAAATCAGTTTAAAGGGAATTTCTTCATTTATTTTTTTCTACCACTGTGATTTCTGTGAGTATATCAGTGAATTGGTGTGTGTGTGTGTGTGTGTGTGTGTGTAAGTATATCTAGGAAAGTTAAACAGACATAATAATAGTAGTAATAATAATGACCGATTTTTGAGCACCTTGTACCACATAAAATCGGTCCGAGGTCAGTAAACACAACCAGATTAATATACAAGGTTCAACAGAACAGACATTTTAGAGAAAATGGAAGGGTTTTAAGTGCACCTTATAGTCCAGAAAAGACGTGCCATGTGTTTGTGTGCTGATTTTGACACAGTTGTGATTTTAATGTGTGTCTTAGGTTTTGAAACCAGTGTTTAGCGATGCGAGTGTGTACGGTTGTGTACCTTCAGCAGCAGCTCTGTGACTTCGTAGTGGCCGTAGGAGCAGGCATTGTGTAGAGGGACCAGACCACTGAGAAGACAGGAAAGAGAACACAGCACTAGAATAAAACCTCAGTATTTCCATTTCTACTTTAGAACCCAAACATTAGAAACAAACAACTCCATTTACACCCTCACATTAACATGTGATCTGGACATGGCTATAAATACCAAACGAGCAAACTCTTCTGCCTTCGCTCAGTCCACACACACACACACACACACACACACACACACCGACACACACCGACACACAGCCACACACACCTTTTGGGCTGCTAAAAATATAGCAGGGTATCAAAAAGTTTCAAGACACCCCAGCGGAGGGCAGAGCATCATCTGTTGGCATGTCTTGGAACTTTTACAATAGTTCAACTAGATATTACTAGTAGATATCAGTTTCCTCAGTGTATTGCAGATTATTAAACTATCTGTATCTGAGAAGGATGTAATGATTGGTTATTGGATCAATTAAAGTTGCTCATTTGATGTGTTAATAACATACAAATGGGGACTAAACTGTGATTTTATCATGTGATTACTTCATAGTTTGATGATAATAATGTTGGATTATCTTTTCTGTAGTAAAGTTTACACTTCTTTACAAAATCAACACCAGTTTAGAAATAATTAATAATAGATTAAAAAGTTGGTAGACTTTGGTGGTATTCTTTAGGATTATAGTCCAGCCCTGTTAATGTGTGAAAGTGAGTGCAGATATCTACCCTTTGTCTTTAGCGTGCACGTCAGCGCCATGCTGCAGGAGGAGCTGGACGATTCGGACTCGGTTGTATCCGGCTGCCAGATGTAGTGGAGTCGACTGAAGGACACAAAGAGAAGACAGATGCAAGCGGTGCTGTTTAGGATAATAAATCCAATTAGACAGTGCTTTTGATATAAACACGGAAAGCAGCTCTGAATAAAGGAACCGGTACAAATGCAGCCTGAGGGGCTGAGATCAGAAACGGAGAACTAAAGTAAGGTAGGTTCTTCACTCTCCCAGTGGAGGTCCACTTAAAAAAAAATAGCCAGCTTTATGTTCAACTGGTTCCATAACCGGAACATAAAGCTGATTGATCAAGAAAGCTGAAAAGAATGAGGAAGTGTTAATAGCCCCTGAAACCAGTCCAGCTCTGGACACTTAGTAAGTGAATTAAACACTCTATAGAATGTGTGTATTTTACAGCACAGTGAAATTGGTTAGGACGTTGGCGTTCGTTCAGCCAATCAATAAAAATACTAATCCCGAGTTCATACTTTCACAGACAAATGCATGAAATCTGAAGAAAATCGACCCCTGTTCATGCGAGTGACAATCTGACGGTGTGAATTATTATAGATGCCATGAAAATCCTGATGTGTGAAATGAGTTCTTCCTAAACTAAAATCAGTATTGACCTTCAGCCAATCAGAGAGCAAGCTCCTTTTTCCTAACATTCCAATTCCCACGCGAGAACTTCCTCATTATTTCCTCATCACCTCTCACACGAGTTTGCACACCAGATTGAATTGTCCGATTGTATCTTTCTCCCTCAAACTCATGCCTTGTGGGAAAACACTGTTCTATATCCGCCATGATGATATTTTTGCATGATACTGTACATGTTGTATTGGCGGGAATTTCAAGTTGGGTAAGTTTAATTTGAAAGACATTTCATGTAATGTTTTATTTTTTCTCTTCATTAATTAAATCTAATTTTAGCACATTTTCCTTCTTCTCCTTTCGGCTGCTCCTGTTAGGGGTCGCCACAGCAGATCACTCTTCTCCACACTACCCTGTCCGCTATATCTGCCTCTTTCACCCCAACTACCTTCACCACATCCATAAACCTCCTCTTTGTTCTTCCTCTTTTCCTCCTACACGGGACCTCCATCCTCAGCGTTCTACCAATATACTGCATGTCCCTCCTCTACACCTTTCCAAACCATCTCAACCTAGCCTCCCTCACCTTGTCTCCAAAACATCCTACATACGCCGTCCCTCTAATAAACCCATTTCTAATCCTGTCCATCCTTGTCACACCCAATGAAAATCTCAGCATCTTCAACTTTGCCACCTCCAGCTCCTCCTTTCTATCTAATCAGCACGTTATATTCATCTAAACAGAACCGAGCAGCATCTCAAAGGACAGTTAGTCTGTCTCAGGTCCTCGTCTCAACTCTGCTTAAATAGAAGGAAACATTGGACGATGAACTACGACTACAGCCCACCGTAAAATTTAGCCAGTTAAGTTTTCCCATTATGATGAGCATGAAGATTACAAACATGTTCTTCAATGTGATGCTCCGGCCGATGATTGGAGTCAGGAATAAGTAGCTACAGCTGCAGGGCTGTTGTGCCCCAAATACATCGGCTATAATACAAAGCATATTAGGTGGTGCGGTGGCGTAGTGGTTAACACACTGAACAAGAAGGTACCAAGGCCAGGGGTCTTTCCTTGCGGAGTTTGTATGTTGTGTGTTTGCGTGGGTTTTCTCTGGGTAATCTGGTTCTTTCCACAGTCCAAAAACATGTACATTAGGTTGATTGGTGATTCTAAATTGCCCATAGGAGTGAATGTGATTGTCTACGTTGGGTCCCGTGGTGGACTGGTGACCTGTCCAGGGTGTACCCCTGCTTCTCACCTTATGTGCATTTGGATAGACTCGAGTAGATCTCCGTGACCCAGAATTAGAGAATAGGCGGGTTAGATGACAGAATGAATATTAGTGGCAAGTCTGTCTATTAACTGTTCATTAATTTCACTAATAACACAAATTCCTCTGGATCCACATGTAAACAGGCTACAGCTTGAAAACTGGTTTTAACGGCTCGCACAAAATTACATTTTACCTCTGAAGAAAACTAGCTGGTGTATAACCCCTTAAATGTCACTGCACTGTAATGGCTGGGTTGTGAAGCGCGGGTAGTTAATGGATGCAGTCTCTGCTGATAAAGTGTTACATTTCCAGGACTTTGCCTATTAAGGCCACTAATTGGGTCGTTTTCACACAGCATGGTGTACCTACAATTTTATTTTCCACCCGTTGAATCCTTAACCCCTCATATGGTGACTAATCCTCATTGTACTGCTCCTCGAATCCGTTCAGCAGAACAATAAACGGTTCCTCCTTAACTAGTCCTCCTGCCGGCCTGTTTTTCTCCATGTTCATAGCGTAACTAAATAAAAAAAGGAAATTGGCGCCAAGCAGATTTATAAAAATAAAAAAATACACAAATTAATAAACTAGAGAAGTGGTGTAAAGACAACAATTCAATACAGGAAAGACTAAGAAAGAAAAGGCTGATCGCTACGATACTCAGCGAGTTACGATACGTCTGTGAGTGTTGGAAAAGGTCGTGAAAAATCAGATGTTTGTGGAAATCACAACAGATTGATAGACAATTGATAAGTCTTGTTACATGTCCTGTTTTGTTCTGCAGTAACATTTCATACTCTATAACCCTGTGTACATACCTAAATCAGCTACCATGGGCTACCACAGGCTACCTCAGAACACATTGTGGGATAATATTGGGTTATTCGAAAAGTCAAGAGTTCCTAGTTAGGATTTAGTTTTAACAAGATTGTCTAGTTGACATCATCAATCCGATCATTCATGGCAATGTCCTGTCTCCTCAGACATGTCCACAGTTGCTGTTTGTGTGGACAGGCTGCCAGCGTTTTCCTAAAAATACCTTTTCCATACATACACAGGATCTGCGACTACTGCTTGGACTCCTCCCACCCTCTATCTTTTGGTCTGTGTTTTTTCCTGCGCTTTCCGTCTATCGGTGGCCGTTTTCCATGATAACCAGAAACACTCGCACTGTGGAAAAAGCTGGCTTTAAATATCTCAAATGGGAGTCAGGCGCATCGCTCGTTACCCATGTTTCAAGTCAACATGCCAAATAAGGACAAAAAAAAAAAAACGAACAACAAAAAACAGGAGCATCATGGCAGACGGCAGGAGGGGTTTGTTAAAGCAATACAGTGATGAACAGCCAGAGACGGTGAATGCTCAAGCTCTGGGCATTAAAACAGATGAGTACTTACACAAAATGTACAAGTATATGACGTCATCAACCAGGCGTGACCGAATAGGAAGTATGGCACCAGACAGAATACACACACTTCCCATAGAAGTATGGATTGTTTAGCCAAACGACACACAAACGAACCACACAAATCAGAGAATAATCACACGCATAAGGAACACGAGCCCTTCGATTTTTTTCCCACTGGCAAAATGCAAAGGCAGGCGCTTTTTTTATTTGGGTTTTGCATGCATGTCATAAGACCCAGGAGAAAAGGTGGGGGTGGGTGGATGGATGGATGGATGGATGGATGGGACGGAACTGAACGAATCAGATAAAAGGAATCAGCCTGTGAGATGTTAGAGATGAGACACAACTAAAAGGCCAAAGTAGCAAACGTCTCCTTTAAACAATCAAATAATAATAATAACAAAAATAAGAAATAGTTGGCAGCGGTGACTGAATGAGACGTGATGCAAATGAATTTTAATTCATTCGGAAGCGGCTCCAATCCCATCCAGAATGAGCATGAGGAACTCAGAGGCAGCACACTGATGAGCAACACAAAAGTAAAAAAGCGATCGAATTAAATAAAAAGAACTTACCAGCGTTTTTTGAGATGTCGACTGAGACAATGTCGCCAGAGTCCCAAATAAAACAAAAAACAACAACAAAACACAATGATATAATGAGAGCATCATGTCATTTCAACAAAGTGCTAAACAGCCATTAGCTTCTCTTTTTCTTGAAGCAAAAACCCCCCTCCTCCCGCTCTCCCTTTAGACCCCTGCAGCCGTTTGTTTGGTGGAGACACCTGTATGACCCGTATACACTCATGACTCTGGGACTTCCTTTTGTGACAGAGATGAATCATGAATCTAACCTTCTCCTTGGAGAGGGAACGCAGACCGGCGTGAACCTGGCACGCGTTATTGTGGATCTGTGCTCAGACACATGGCTCAGACTTTCCCCCTGGTGGCCAAACTGCGACACAGACTTACACGGCTGTGGCTTTTTGGCAGCTCCCTTGCTTTCACAAGCACAAACACACATACGACCATTTTACACTAACGCTTTTCGGTATAATAGTTTTCAAAAGCAGAGACTGCAAAATGGCTGGCCTGGCGTTCCGGAACTATTGCATCTTCCAGACAGGCTACTACACAAAGCCTCCCCACACCTGCCCAACCTATCTATCTATCTATCTCAATACTGTTTTGTTCTCTCAATTATAGTCGGGTAATTATGTTCCAGGCATTGTTGAGTCATTACTAGAGCACTGTCTGTACATCGCTCTGGACAAGAGCATCTGCTAAATGCCGAACTGTAACTACACTGAATTAAAATCCCATTTAACTGTGTAAAATTACCGGCGATACCAGGTATTTGTAGGTGATCTGTTATACACCGTCATTTGTATCCCAACACAGTAATATGTGACACACACACACACACACACACACACACACACACACACTGTACTTTTATTGTTTAATCCAATGTTTTAATGTCTTATTTGTAATATTTCACATTCAAATTTACTTTATGAGATTCTTAAGTTCATTTTAAGATACCAAATCATATCGAACCTTGTACACACATACACACATTCCCCTATGATAAACCATCAATGATACCCTACCTACCATACCACCGCAAGATATATAAAGATATCAGAAACATTTTCTTTGTAGTGGTGAAAAGACAATGTTATTCAGGTTTTTATCCTTATGCAAAACCTTCCCATCAAAAGAACTCGGGTTCCAACAACTGTTACAGGAGACTCACTGTTTAGGAGATGCCCGGTTTCAGACTAGCTGCCACGGTTTGGGTTCCAGTGTCAAAAAATAGAACCTTCTAACATCACCAACTTCTTGGCCACCTTGTCAGCAGAACGGTGACATCCCACCCTCCTCATTTCCACTACGTTCTCATCGCAGATGCCCCCCCCATTAGTTCTGTTCTATATTATACATTGGCTTTTTCTTGTCCATCAGATGCTGCAGAGACTCAATCTCTTCTATCTAGAGACTTACGTGTGTGTACGTGTGTGTGTGTGTGTGTGTTCTACATATCTATATATTAAGAGGTGAATAAACTCTGGGATGTTTCAGAAACAGGAGACTGATCTCCTGCAGTGTAAATATTATAGCGCTGTATACTGAGACACTGTTGACAGCTGGAGAAAGGAAAGGTCATGACTTATTCTATGCAGACATGTGTGCCCACCAGGTTCATCAGGGCAATACGGCTCTCCAGGGCCGAGCGGTCTGTACTTGATCACACAGTATCCACCTACCAATCTGTCGAGCGCACGTAAGAAAGACGTACAGTTTTTGTTTCTTCTTAAGTAAAGAGTTAAAGGATTAAAACAAGCGCGGTGCTTATAGATACACAGCCTGAAGCTTAGTCATTCTCAGAGTCTGCGGATTCTCAGAGTCGCTAAACACAACTTCTACACTTGTAAAGATGCCAACGAAGCAGATAGCACACGCCGATAGGACAAACTGTGTGTTTACGAATACTTAAGATAAACTGGGATAATGTGGTGTGCGGTGAAGCCGGATAGGGTTGAGTGCAAGGAGGGAAGAAACTAAATCAATTCAATTTGGAATGACCTTTTCTTTGGAATCTTCACAAAGAGAGTAGGAGAACCTAGAGATCTAGAAAATACAATGCTGACTAGTTAAGCTACACTTATTTATCAATGCAGTGGAAACATTACTAAACATTGAACTCACAATGCTGCGACCTCAATTGTCACATGACAATATAAAAAATGGTGGATGTAGTGTAAATACTTCATACACTGAAATGATACTGAATGTGGTGAAAGCATATTTTAATGAATGCAATGAATAAATATATGAATACTTTAAAATTATAAATACTAGCTGTTAACATTGATATTAAAATTGCAAAAAGCTAAGAAAATAGATCAAATTAAATCAGTAAACAAATTGTAGCCTGATTAAAACGACATTTTTAGAAGCTGAAATTATTTCCTTTATTTATTCATGATTAATGGATTCATCGTTCAGACAATGGATGGATAATAAATACAGAACATAACCGCACTGGAACAGAGTGAAAGAAGTCTTTAGCAAAGAACATAACATGACTACAGAAGAGAGGGAAAGCGAGAGTGAGCAAGAGGAAGGGGGGGGGGACAGACAGACCGGGGAGAAAGAGACAATGCAAGAGACAAAAAGACCAAGACAGTCCTTTTAACTGGGAGACACAGACAGTCCTGGCTGTCCCTAAAGCAGAGACTGTTTCAGTAGTGTCCACTGAAGACACAGTAGAGACCTGCACACTTCCTGACTGCATGCCCTAAACACTAACGGCAAATTCCACAAAATCCTTTCCAATTGTCATTCCCTTTTCCCCTTCAGCCATGAAAAACTGTCCCACCAACTGGGGAAACACAGTGAGAGCTGCAGACTAGCAGCACAACATATACACACCTGTCATTGGATGAGGAACAGTCGGGGACCAGGCTGCACCCCAGTCATTTTAATGTGCATATTTGTCATGTCTATAAACTTCGAAGCCTAAATCTTGAAAAGGAGAGCGAAATGTGGCGGGGGGGGGGGGAAATCGATTCACTGACTAGAATGACATATCCCCATATCCCCAACAGTTGCTGTTATTCTCTGCCTCGGCGCTCAATCAAAATTCGGTGAAAGACACAAAGCCCCAAAGTTGTAATCAGAACATCCTGTTAAAAGCGAAGTGATTTAGATGCAACGCGGTGAGGACCGTCTACGGTTTCGCCATGGAGGAATTAAAGCTGTATTTCAGCGTGAGAGCAGAAGGACACTTGGCTTGCATTTTCCTTCTCCTGCCATAAAGGAATTGTGACCTGTAACCATGCCAACAGCAATTCCCCTTCCCCCGTACCTGTTGTTTCCATAGTGCAACAGCGGATAGGTCGGAGTTTAAAATAAACCTTAGCTTAGGCAAGGCGAAAGAAGGCGTCTGGAGGAAAGCAGACTACAGACATTGACTTTCTTTGTACCAGATAAGCCATTAGCTGCCACTGCTAATATTCATCGTTCCTACTCACAACTAAGAGAACTGGAGAAATAAACGTTCGTCTTTACACAGGATGTAACTCGGATCGTAACTATGAGGGTTTCTCCCTGACAACCAGCTGCACCAGTGATTTACACCAGGGAGATGGTGCTAGTCTGCATCAAGTACATGATCAAATCATCAGCATTTATTTAGAAACGGGGCAAAAGGCAAGGGTACACACTGGACAGATCGCCAGTCTATCGCAAAGCCACAGAAACTACTGGAGACAATTTTAAATCAATCAACCTAATATACATGTTTTTACTGTATAGTTTTACTGTATAGACATAGGAAAGTGGACAGGTGCAGTCATTGTTTCTGATGGTAGAGCTATTCTAGTGAGGATTTCAATAAAATTGCACAACAGGCACTACCAAAAAAAACAACAACATCCCGGCAGCAACTACATCATTATTTTTATCCTTTATCTGACTAGAATATGTGGCTTATAATGGGTCTGCTGATGGAGGAGAAGGCGGCTTTGTCCTCCTTATATCTATTAAAGATGGTCTCCACTGGGCACTTATACACTCTTTACAAAGCCGGCAGGACCATCAGCAATGTGATTCCAGAGCGCTCGCTAAGGTTTGCATTCAACCCTCAGGGTCGTTTCAAAGCGGCGTCAACCACCACAGTCGCTTTTGCCAATTAAGTGCAATAAAAGTGGTGGTGAGAGTAAGAGAGACAGCAACCACTTCAGGTGCAGGAATCCACCTACGCCTGTGTGTAAGCTCACAGTGAGGACAGAGAGGGACGAGGACAGAGAAGGGGGAGGACAGGCCTTACAATTGACGGCTGAACACAAGCTGCAAGATGAAGAAATGTTTCATTTAAAGCAGCATGTTCTAGCCTGCAGTCAGAAGAGTCACGTCACGCTGATAAGGGATGGCAATTAACAAATAAATATATTCTTTAAAAGGCTGATGGACACAGGGAACCAAGACAGACAAACAAAGACATCAAAATGAAATACACAAATATGTAGGCGAGAAGAGAAGAGAGAAGAGAGAAGAGAGAAGAGAGAAGAGAGAAGAGAGAAGAGAGAAGAGAGAAGAGAGAAGAGAAGAGAGAAGGGAGAAGAGAAGGGAGAAGAGAAGAGAAGAGAAGAGAAGAGAAGAGAAAAGAGAAAAGAGAAAAGAGAAAAGAGAAAAGAGAAAAGAGAAAAGAGAAAAGAGAAAAGAGAAGAGAGAAGAGAGAAGAGAGAAGAGAAGAGAAGAGAGCTGATTGATGGGCTGAGTAGCTGCTGTGGGATGAGTGATTGAACCGTGTGTTAATGCACTCTGCTGTCCTGTGCTAATGAAATCCACTCTGGACGGTGTCTGTCTTTTATCTGGACCATATCCAGATATCATAAGCTGGAGGAGAGCAAGAGGACACATGTACTGATCCCCCTAACACCGCCAACCACCACCACCACCGCCAACCACCACCACCACCCTGTCCCGCATCAGAGCAGATCACCATATGATTGAATGAAAGCAAATGGATGAACATAAAGGAAGAGGTTGCACTTTATACCTGACTGGTCCACCAGGATTTATTCACAACAGAGATAAAACAACTAAAACTATCATCACTTTCAAGCTGCCAAAAAATAAACCAAGAAAAAGGACAAGAAGACAGACAGAAAGAGCTTTGCTTCAAATAGCTGCTTACTTTGAACGTCTTGATCTGTAATCAACTCAGTACCAGGATCTCATCACCAACCTCCTTTTCTACATGGGGAAGTGGTAGCCTAGTGGTTAAGGTGTTGGACTAGTACCAGAAAGACCGGGGTTCGATTCCCACCTCCACCA
>JAOTRA010100072.1:0-11231 GCA_026260255.1 Pseudolaguvia tuberculata
AAATTACTCATACTCTAAACCCTATAAATGAAGCAATGTGTATGAATGAAAATGTTAGTGTATAAAGTAGAGAAGTTTTTTGTCAGTGGTAGTGCTAATAGGTAGGATACAGTAGGATGTATTGAAATTAGAATATCATGAATCAACAGAAAATGTATAAATTAATCTACAGTATTATAAGAAAAAATACAATTATGGTTGATTGAAAGCGCAAAATACTTGGCAGGGAAATCTTGTGGCCGCTCTGTTGCCGATTGAAGAAATAATAACATATGTAGGTTATAAAGTGTTTCCATTCTTAAGCATTTAATCACCATTTATTTACATGTTAACATGTGGCCAAAAGTTTTGAGAATGAAATGAATATTTTGCAAAGTTTTCTGCCTCAGTTTTTATTATACCAATTTAGATAATAGAAAAGATCATTTCAGGCCAAGCAGACATGTCAGTGATTGTCTCCTTTAATACACAGGTGAGAGTGTTTTATAAGGACAATACTGGAGATCACGCTTAAATAACAGACTGGAAACAAAAATCGATTTACAGGCATGGAAATCGCTGCTAGTAAGAATAGACATTAATAATTTATCAGAAAATTATTTAATATTAGATTTGCTATTGTTCAGTGACATGGGGAAAATAGCATTATATGTGCTTTTGGGGTCCCTGGGGCAACAGGTGCTTTTAGTAGCTGCTTTGCTCATTATGCTTGATCAGATATTAAGAGCTTGCTTAGTAATGGCATTAAGCAGGTTCGAATGCATCTGTTCGAACAGTGAGCTGAAGATTTTTGGTCTGGTGTCGAGAAACGCAGAGAATAAAAAACCTCAGGGACAGACTAATTTTCTGAAAAATGTACAGTGATTGGACTGCTAAGAGTTAATATTCGCTGATAAATTCTCTGACCAGGTAAAAAAGCTTGTTCTGGTAAGAAATGTTCTCTAATAATGCCAATGGTGAAGCATACTAAGACCACTTAATTGTGGGGTTGTCTCTAGACCAATAGAATGTATATGAACAAACAATAATGGATGCCTCAGACAGCAACATAATCAAGAACAGCTTGGTTATGCAAAATGTTTTTTTCAGCATGATTAGTGGCATGGGGAACCAAACGTAAAATTATGGTTCTGTGACCAGGAAACTCTCCAGGCCAGAATCACATTGGTGGTTAGAAAAACAAAAAACCCCAGTCTAACAAACTCTAAGCATTGATTATGTAAAAATGGTCTACCATTGAAATTTACCCCATCATGCTGTCAACTTCCGTGATTTTGATAACTGCAAATATTGTAACTTAATTTAATTGTAAAGCAAAGCATCTCACATCTTAGTAAATCAGCAAAAATTGGGAAAATTGTAATTCTCAAAATATTTGGCCATGAGTATACAGTCTCAATACCTTTAAATTGTTTTGCTATCAGGTGTGTAGAAGGTCCTTCCTACCTATGATGCTGGAGTGACGCACAGATTTCAGTCCATCTTTGTTTGAATTGTATTCAAACATGTCAATACGTATAATTTTATTAGGAAATAGGTCATTTTTCTTGACTATGGCTTTCTTTTCCCCCCAAATGTCATGATCGGTAGGCCATTCAATTACACATTGTTCTTTCTTATCCTACTAACCCTAATTTTCTTATGCTTAATACTTGTTATGCTGTGTTTTATATAACTTATCAATAGGCTTTGTTGTTGGGTCCCTTAACATTAATGTTAGAGTAGAGAAATACATCATCAGACCTTTATTTTTATTAAGTAAATAAAAAGATGTAGCTGGATGTCCTTGATGGAACTAGCATTGTTTATCGTTAGTTCAATTTATTCAATTAACATTTCTGTATCAATATATTTGTCATATTTAACATAACTAGTCAACTTGTATTTGCATAGTTTTTCTTTTCAACAATCGTTCATGCTGAGAACTACTCCAGCAAACTTTTATTATACATTTTAGGCCTAAGAACACTTCCTAAGTTGTGTAGTTCAGAATCTTTATACATGCCAGCCCTGGCATAAAAATGGTTGGTTATGGAATGAATTGCCTCTTATCAAGTACTGGTAAAGTGCCTTATCTTCATGACAACTAAAGCTATGCAAATTTCTTTCTTTTATATTTTTACCTATTTAAGCATATGGCAGATTATCATAGCTTTTAAATTTTTTTTGAACAGGTATGAAATAAATGTATGTCTTGCTAGATGCAGTGAAATTGTACTAAGAAACCGAATGCTTTAAAGCAAAAATACCTTTTAAAAAGTAAAAATACAGAATTGAAACTAAAAAAAGCAGATTGCTGTTGTATGGCTATTTATGTGTATTAGCCTTGCTGAATTGTGAATTTATTTCAAAGGACAAATAAAGAAAATGGTATGACAGCTTTTATTTGTTCCTTTTTCAACTACAATGGTTCTGGTTTAAATCCATCTACATATTTGCATACTAATATTACTGACTAACATTGTTGATTAGAAACAAAGCAAATTTGTGAAGCACTTTAAAATAAAATAAAAATTTTAAGAGATTATTTTCAACATTCAGAATGGTTGTTTTTAAAGTTTGGATCAGTGAAGTTTGTAAGTAATATTTTAAGGAGAGAATATGATTTACTTTATATTTAGATAGATTTGTACTAGTACTAGAACCTACATACTCTACGTCGCACAACCGACGATGAACCTATGTAAGTGGGTATATACACATAAAGACGCTACTCCACCTGTGCCTTATATTGCGGTGATCTCAGCCATACATGCACCTCCTGCCCTTTGAAGCCTTGTCACTGCTCAGCCAAAGTGAGTCTCAGTGAACGCTGTAGCGACCGACTTATGTCTCGTGGTCCCGGTTTGGCTACGTTTTAACCATATCTCACGTCTGTTTTTTGCCTAAGTGGACTCGGGCTCAAGATCCTCACTGTGCCTTGTGTCCACACTTTATATATCGCTGCTATTGACTGGCACACCATAGGCTGTGCTGTCACTCGAATAAAAGCAAGCATCACTCTGGAAGTGGAGTGTGAAGAATATCTACTACTACTTGGCAACTACTTTTGAGACTTCCCTCATTCTGGGCTTCCCTTGGATACAAATTCATGGCCCTGTCATTTTGTGGAGGGAGGAAAAAATACGAGGTTGGTCCCTGTCTTGCCACCAAACCTGTAGCCTAAGTCCACCTTCCACTGACATGCCCTGTTACTCAGTCCAAGCCTGCCCCAGCAATGTTCCGCAAAACTACTATCGGAGGTCTTCAGAAAAGAGATGGCAGTGGAACTTCCTCTTCATTGTCCATACGACTGCAGTTTCAAGCTCCTAGCCAACACCAGACCTCCTAAAAGTCATCGATTCAATAGCCTTAGAAAATTATATTGAGGAAGCTCTTAGCAATGGCCATATACAACCCTCAACCTCTCCAGACACAGCAGACTTCTTCTTCCTGCCCATGTATCGACTACAGAGGCTTGAACAGCATTAGAGTTAAATACAGATATCCTCTAGTCCCCAATGCATTGGAACCTACGGGAGACCAACATCTTCATGGGGTCACACCTCCATGGGGCTCAACCTTTTTCAGTGTGTCCTTAGGCTACCAATCTCCCTTATTCCCTTGCACCAGTTGAGAACTGGTATCAGTGCAGCGCTTGAGTCTGGGAGAGCGCTCATTTCAGGCTGCCGGCGAATCATTGACAACAGCCTCACCCTTCCTATCAACCAGGGCAACTGGTATGGCTGTTGACAAGAGACTTACAGCTCCAACACTCACCTTCTGTGTCTCCCTACTGCACTGACGATTATTGATAAAATGAAAGGATTTTAAGTCTGGAAAATATGGTACTCTTTATCTGAACTAAAACTAGAATTTGTTTATAATGTATTCAGAATATTTGTGTATTAGAGAAAGTTATTCTAGGACACTTTGATTAGATTAAATTTAATTTGAAATGAAGAATAGAAAAAGTAAATGTCCATGAACAAATGATGAAGAAAATAATTGATGGCTATCAGCCTGGTATAAAACACTTTTCCGAGTTATCTAGCTCTCTCATGCACACATATACACACACCTAACCATGTGCTTGTTTTCTATATTCATTAATTTAGTACTATTGTGGTCTTTATGCTGAACATCAACCGCAGAATGGAACTTGCTTCTTCATTCTTTTGATCATAATATACATTCTCAAATCGTTTTCCTGAAGAGCAGTAAGAAAAATGTTTTTGAAAAGGAAGAACACTTCAATTGCAAATGTAAGTATACAATTATACAAAAATGTTTGTTTTATATTAAATCTCCAAATGTTTGAATGCCTAGTTTGGGGGTAAAGGGGTGCAATTCTAGCAGAATTTTATTTTGTTAGCAAAATAGTCTACAATATAAGATTTTACACTGTTTGCAGGTCCCTGATTAATGAACACAAATTAATAATATTGAATGTTGTACAAAATATGAATTTTTCTTATTCTCACAACAAAACTCTTCTTACCCACTTATTCCCTAATTCATGCAAAAAAAATGCTTTGGTTATTTCCTGCTAGTTTTGAACTTAAAAAATAGGAATTGCGATTGCGGATGAATCCGAGATAAGTATGTCTGTTGTGACCTTAACCTTACGTTTCTTATTTTGAACCTCAGATTATAACTTTTTATTTTACCTCTAAGAATAGTCCAAAAAGAACCATTCTAACCCTAGTGTGGCATTACCCCTATCCTCAATGTCAAACTATTATTCCGCAACTTGTCTTTACACTAAGTCAACAAATTAGTGAAATGTCAAAACTCTCTTCATCTGGCTCTGCCTAACTGTATTTAATGTTACATACAACATTAATCACATATCTGGTGTGCTTAGCTTTATTACAGTTCCTTCTGAATGAGGGTTCTTTGATGGGCATATCAGAAATTATTTAGATGATATTGTTGTTTACGCTGCCACCATGAGGAAGTGTGTAAGTAAGAACAGAATTTGTAACAATATAGTGCTATGAATGATTAAGGTATTTAATCAAATCTACATAGTCAGGCCCTCCTACCATTCCCATTTACCCATCTTGAGGGTTAAGGCCCTTGCGCAAAAGTTAATAATAGGATTTATCAACCTGTGCTTACGGAGAATCTCATAGTCTCTTTGTATATCCCAATTATTTTGAACTTGAGCGCAAACGTCGACCCTGTTTCCACCCTCAAATAACAACATTTATATATGTAATAAGTCACTTTGCCAAAATAAAACAGACAAAAAAAGTGTCAAAAGAAAGCAAGAAACAAAACAAAAACAGAAAAGATATAGGGAGTGCTACTCTCGGAGGTAGAAACAAGAAAAAAATATTTTTATAATGATAAAAATGAGTGTGATATGCTGTAAATGTGCTGGGGTAAAAGCTAAAAAGAAATAATGTAAAATGAAGTTGATCGTTAAACAAAGAACTGGCGGTTATACAGGGGCTAATGAAGTTCCACCCTTTGAGCAGAGAGTTGCTTCTAACGCGGGGCTCTTAATTTCTCTTTTATTTGCTTAACTTTGCTCAAAATAGCCTACTGCTTTGCATTTCATTTTGTGAAGTGGATAAAACATATTCCAGAAATTTTTAAATATGTACCTTCATTCATCTTCTAACTGCTTATTCCCTAATTCGGGGTCACAGGGGTCAGCTAGAGCCTATTCGCTGTTGAAGCCTATGCCAGCTCATATAGGGCGAGAGGCAAGGGTACACCCTGGGCAAGTCTCTAGTTCATCACAGGGCCATACATAGACGAACAACCACACACAACACTCACTCCTATGGGAAATTTACAATTAACATTCAACCTAATGTACATGTTTTTAGACTGTGGGAGGAAACCGGAGTGCCCAGAGGAAACCCACGCAGATGCGGGGAGAACATGCACACTCTGCACAGAAAGACCCTTTGCAGGAATCAAACTCAGAACCTTCTTGTTGTAAGGCGATCATGCTAACCACTATGCCACCACACCAACACATTGCATTTATAAAAATGTATGAATAATTAATAAGAAAAGTATATTCACTGAATTTAGTTAGCATGTATTTAAGCTTGTGTTTATTTGAACTTGGATACCGTAGCAGGAACATCTAGTAATGTGCATTCAAATCCGAATCGGTTCAGGAAAACCGGCTATTGCTGCAAATTGTGTTTTTATGTTTGGCTGGTAAACTGCATCATATGAGAACCTTTTATACATGGTAGGCGTGCGGTATACAATAATAGTTTGTAGTCTAATATTTGCAACAAACAACATGATATGTGCTGAAAAGGCTGAACACACATTTTCACATTCACTGTTAATAAATGCAACCGTGAGCATAAAAGCTGGGGTATGCAATGGTTTTGTGCATACGCAGTGTTGACACATGATAGGATTTACCTCATGAGTGTAAAAGGTATTCATGAGCACCTGGGCATAAAAGTTAATTCGACCTCTGATCAGCATTATAAATCCAAAGAAGTGGGTCATTGCTGTAAAAGCTGATTGGTTGTTATATGTTCATTGCAGGGCTCAGCTGTGGTGTAGTGGTTAGCATGGTTTCCTCCCACAGTCTGAAAACATGTATGTTTTCATTTGGATGGAAAAAAGTTGTTAGGTGATTCCTGATTGCCCATAGAAGTGAATGAGAGGGTGTGTGGTTGTTCATCTATGTGTGGCCCTACACTAAAGATGGTTTTTTGCACTAAATAACACCTCAGTCAAATTTACCTTACTGTTTGATAGCTCTATGATTTTAACCATGCTTTTCATGTTGTTTTTATACACTGTAATTTATCTTATATTTCCGAATTTATCTTAAATACAGTTTTATTTAGTCTTGTCCAATTAGTCACTGCTGCTTTTTGAAGGTTCTGTAGTAGTGTAACAAACACTATCAAAACGTCTCCATCTACAAGCCTTTAAACCAATACAGGACAGTGCATTTCACTGTCATCTGTTTTTCAAGTCCTTGTTTCAGTGATTTCTACAGTAAGTTTCCAGCCATGCTGATTCTCGTTATTCAAAAGTAATTGGTCACCAGTTTCCATAGAAACAAAAAGCCACTTATGGGTTGTTTTCTTGAATTCTGTGTTCTCTCTAATCAAAAACAGACTTTTACAGCAACTGAAATTTGATCTATACTATCAATTCTAATGTGCTAATTGTAATTCTAAAAAAATCTATTTTATGCTGTGGTGTCATAAAGGATCTCTAAAAAATTCTAAATTAACAAACTATGAAAAATTAATTTCATTTCTATGCAGTACTAGTAAACTGTGGTGTGTATATATATATATGTTTATTTACTAGGTTTGCTTTAAAAGGCCCTACAGTGGTTTGGGAATTGGACTGTCAACCAGAAGATTGTGGGTTTGATTCCTAGCACTACCCTGAGCAAGGACCTTAACCGCAATTGGTCAATTGTATAAAATAGATAAATGTATTACAGTATATTATACTATGTACATTATTTACTCTCTCAACTATAATCTAACCTCATAAACTTGTTTATTTTATTGTTATGGTAAGTAGGCCATTTATGCATTTCTGGCTAGACTGCATTTGTCACACCCTACCCCTTCCTCGTCACTAACCACCATCGCCCGCTGATTGGGGATGCGATCAATCAGCCGGGCGATGGTCGTTATTTAAGGTGAGCGGCATCTTTAAGATGGCGCGGATTATTGTTTGAACTATACGTTCTCGGTTATGTAAATAGCGTTCGTCTGCTTTCAGAATATGTCTATGTTCGAGTCCCTGTCAGATCTCAGAATTGGTTTCCATGTTCAAGTCACAGAAGTTAAGTACGATTTTCCTTAGAGCAGTGTTGCTGCACAGTTTTGGTTTCATTTCCTTATAGTTTGTACTTACCGCTGAATAAAAGCGTGTTCCCAAGGTTTGACTCCTGTTGGTATTCCTCACACGTAACAGAAGAATCCGCCCAAAACCATGAAGTAAGCAGGACACGCTCAGGTAGTACCTGCCCGCGAGTTTTTTTGCTTGTCCGGCTGCGCCAAACGCACATGTCGCGCCGCAAGCTCAGCCTCCAACTGCACTGGCCGGGGTTCCATTTTTTATGCTTCCCGAGAGGTATGACGGGACAACGGAGTACTGCGATTAATTTATTAAACAGTGAAAAGCACACTTCGGCACTTTTCCCTTAGGAGTTTTCATTTGAGTGCAGGTAGAGTGCTTTTGTTATTTTGCTGCACGCTGGGAAAGCTCTTGCTTGGGGCGCCACCATGTGGGAACTATTCCCGTGAGTCAGAGAGGACGTGAATGACCTATTTTCTTTAATGACTGAAGTTTTTAGCAGTCTCCAAGTGATAGAGCCCATGCGGTAGCGGGACCACGCTCCTGTAGCTCAGCTCCAGAAAAGACAAATTAAGTCAAGGAAACCTCTTCCTAGCTCTGAGGAGGCCGTGGTGCTCCCAGCAAGTTCCGGGGTGGTCACGGCGCTCCCACCAAGCTCAGAGGAGGTCACGACGCACCCACCAAGCTCCGAGGATTTCTCGGCGTTCCCACCAAGCTCCAAGGAGGTCCTGGAGGCCTTTTTCTGTTCTGGTGGCGATCCAGAAGCCACTCTCTGATACCAAGGAGGCTTGGAGGCCACCTTCTGTTCCGGTGGTGATCAAGAAGCCACTCACTGATCCCAAGGAGGCCTGGAGGCCTCATTCTGCTCCCGTGGTGGTCCAGGAACCACCCTCTGTTCCAGTGGCCTGGAGATCTTGTTCTGTTGCCGTCGAGGGCTGGAGGCCTCGCTCTGTTGTCGTGGAGGCCTGAAGGCCTTGTTCTGTGCTCATGGAGGCCTGAAAGCCTTACCCTGACCCTGCCCCTCCATGACTATGGACTGTTCATGGACACAGACCCCCTCTGTTCCTTCTGTGTGACACGGGCTGAGTAACCATGCTTTTTCCTTTAGTTTTTATATTTTTTCCGCAGAAGTTGTATGGGTTTACTTATTTGTTCTGTCTAGAGCCTCAGCCCTCAATGTTTGTTGTTGTTTTAATAAACTGTCATGTCCTGGTTTTCTCATTTTCCGTCCTGGTTTTTCTTTACTCCCTCATCCTGTCCTGTCTTCGTTCCCTCGTCCTGTCCTGTCATGTCTTTGCTTCCTCGTCCTGTCCTATCTTCGCTCCCTCGTCTAGTCCTGTCCTGTATTTGCTTCCTCATCCTGTCCAGTCTTCGCTCCCTCATGATGTTCTGTCTTGTCTTCGCTCCCTCATCCTGTCCTGTCCTGTCTTCACTTGCTCGTCCTGTCCTGTCCTGTCCTGTCTTTGCTCCCTTGTGCTGTCCTGTCCTGTCTTTGCTCCCTTGTGCTGTCCTGTCCTGACTTTACTTCCTCGTTCCTCATCCTGTCCTGGTTCGTCATCCTGTCCTGATTCCTCGTCCTGTCCTGGTTCCTCATCCTGTCCTGATTCCTCGTCCTGTCCTCGTTCCCTTGTCCTGTCTTGTCCTCGTCCCTCATCCTGTCCTTGTTCCTCATCCTGTCCTCATTCCTTGTCCTGTCCTCATTCCTTGTCCTGTACTGGTCCCTTGTCCTGTCCTGGTTCCTCATAATGTCCTTATTTCTAGTCCTGTCCTCTTTCCTTATCCTGTCCTCATTCCCTCATCCTGTCCTCATCCAGTCCTGTCCTTGCTCTCTGGTCCTGTCCTGGTTCCCTTGTCCTGTCCTGTCCTCATTCATTCTTTCTGTCCTCATTCCCTCGTCCTGTCCTGTCCTTGTTCACTCTTTCCATCCTCGCTTCCTCATCCTTGCTCCCTCGTCCTGTCCACGCTCGCTTGTCTTGTCCTGTCCTAATTCCCTCATCCTGTCCCATCCTTGCTCCCTCATCCTGTCCTCATCCTCGTTCCCTCATGCTGTCCCGTCCTTTCTCCCTCGTCCCGTCCTCATTCCCTTGTCCCGTCCTCACTCCATCATCCTGTCTGTTCCTCGCTCTCATGTCAGGTCCCTTCTCCCGCCTCGTTCTGGTTCTCCTCTCATTTACTCTCTCGTCCCCTCTCTCGCCTTGTTCTGGTTCTCGTCTCGGTTCCTTCTATTGCCTTCGATATCTCATCGATTTCTCTCTCGTCCATCTCCGTCTGGTCTGCCTGTGTTCCTGTCCCTGTCTCGTTCCCTATCTCTGGTCTCAGTCTGGTCCCTGTCTCTGGTGTGAGCCAGTTCTGCTGTCTCTGCTCTGGTGTCCTGTTTGTCCTAGGAGAATGCCAGGAGGCGTTCTTTGAGGGGGGGGTGCTGTCACGCCCTACCCCTTCCTCGTCACTAACAACACCCACTGATTGGGGATGCGATCAATCCGCCGGGCGATGGTGCGTTATTTAAGGTGAGCGCCATCTTTACGATGACGTGGATTATTGTTTGAACTATACGTTCTCGGTTATGTGGAATAGCGTTTGTCTGCTCTCAGAATCTGTGTCTATGTTCGAGTCCCCGTCAGATCTCAGAATTGGTTTCCATGTGTTGGAAACTCAGAGGGCCGTCCCTGAGGCGACATTTACGGGGAGGTTCTCTTCAAATTAAAATCAATAATCAATACTCAAACTTTTTAGAGAAAAACTCTTACTCAATAAATTGAGATCTCAGGCAGAAATGAGAAAGAGCAAAACACTCTTTATTGGGAGCAAGTTGAATCTTCAGCAAAAATCATCAAAGACTTTCATCATTGAAAACCCAAGAAGCCTTGGAGCGGTCAGTCGTGTACACGAGTGAGAGTAACCAGACGCACCCAACACCATACTCTGATGTGCCCCCACTGGCAAGATTCCCCCTGCTTAAATAGCCCACTCATTTAAATATTCATGAGTCAGCGTTCTATAATTCCCAGTATATCAAACTTCTGGAAGTTTCTTGTCTCTTCCCACTTCATTACCTCATCTTTTGGCTCTTCCCCCTGTCACACTTTTTTCCATGAGAACCAAAATGATTAATCTATCCAAGGTTCAAGGCCTTGGAATTTTCCCGATAAAACCATCTGGAGACCATCATAGCCTCCCTTATCAAAACTTCCTTCCTTGCGGTTTCCAACACCTGCATCCAAACATGCTATTTCTTATTCTTTTATTTCATATAGTTATAACATTTTTTAAAGCTAAATTACCTGTTTTAATACAGATGAAGCTTTTAGAGGCATCCAATAATATATCTATAGTCAAAACTGTATTTTTGGGGTGTGAGAGTGTGTGTGTGTGTGTGTTTGTGTGTGTGTGTGTGTGTGTGTGTGTGTGTGTGTGTGTGTGTGTGTGTGTGTGTG
>JAOTRA010100079.1:0-11230 GCA_026260255.1 Pseudolaguvia tuberculata
CCCGCCAAGTCTAATGTGCGGATCATGGATCCGCTGTGGCAACCCCGAACGGGAGCAGCCGAAGGACAAAGAAGAAGTATTTTTTTGGAAAAGACATTTTTACCCAATTCTAAAAAATATGCCAGCCAGACCTTTAATTTGAGATGTTAACTGCGCTATACCTGTGGCCCTTGTTCACCACTTGCTCCTTTTTCTCCTGGTCCTCCTCTCAAACCCTTTAACAGAGCGAAGAAAGAGAGATGTAGACACAGAAGATAAACAAGTTAAAGAACCATGAATGAACACAATTTATTTACATGACTACATAACCAAACAGCTAATTAACAAAGCTGGTTACATTACTCACATTTGAACCTGGCCACCCCGGTGGTCCAGTCTTCCCCACAGACCCGGGGTAACCCTAAAAATCCACCGCCACCAAATCCGTTACAAAGTATATCAATGAAATATCAGTGAATATTGATTGAATATAAAAAGATTTAACAGGAGCAGATTTCCAAGATGACGAAGTTTACCTTTTCTCCCCTGACCCCTCTTGGTCCCTTCTGTCCAGCTTTTCCTCTTTTTCCCTGAGAAAAAATCAGTATAATAGTATTAAGTTATGGTTTTTTGCTTACCAGCACATCCACATTTCTATTTGTAGAAACACTGTTCCAGCCTGACAATGACAGCAAATGTTCTGTTCTGGTTGGAGTGGATTTCCTGTATAGAGCCCTGACTTATTTATACTTATTTATACTAATTGTGAGACTAAATCTGTAACAGATTGTTAAAAAAACACATGGTATGGTGTCCCAATATGTTCTGCTAATATGTATCTAAAGGTAATAGCAGTGTTTAGAACGGTTTTGGTTTGATCACCGGTCGTCCAGGATTTCCGGTATTTCCAGGCTGTCCATCTCGCCCATCTTTTCCCTAAAATACACAAGAGCTTCTAGTAAGTATGTAAAACTGGCTGAAATTTACATTTGATTGTAGGGTCTTTGGCAGACGTGCTGTGAAATTCCAATGAATAAAGACTAAAAGGAATAAAGAATATATAATAATAATAATTATATATATATATAAGGATTCATAAGTGTTAATATACTATATTGCCACTATATAACGTTTTTGGTCACCTGACTATCAGATCCATATGTGGTTCCTCTTTGAACTGTTGCTAAAATATGGAAGCCCACAGTTGGTCTAGAATGTTCTTATAGGTTGTAGCATTATATTAGTCCTTCACTTGAACTAAGAGACTCCAACACTGTTCCAGCAGGACAATAACTGAGCACAAAACTCCTGAGCTTCATTATCACATGCTGTGAGTGAAAAAACACCAGTGTTGGACACAAAGTTCTGATCTTACCACCACTGAACCCCTTTTGGATGAACTGGAATGGTGACTGGCCCTCTCCAGACCTCCTTACCTGACATTAGTGTCTGATCTCATTAATACTGTTGGAGCTGAATGAATGAAGAGATTCTCACATTCAAACACAACATTGGACTGGAAAGTCTTACTAAAAGACTGGAGCTTCATTCAATAAGAAGAAGTCTTATGAAAATTAAGAATGAAAATCACATGTGTGTTTGATACTCAGGTGACCAAAAACCTTTGGCAATATAATGTATAAGCAATCAATTTATTTAAATATGAAGCTGAAGGTAGCCTGAGAGATGGTGGAACCAGTAGTGTTTTTAAAAGCTGTTATAAAGTAATGAGGAAGACATATAAATAGTATAAAAACTATAAATAGTGTTCTGACCTTTTGACCTTTTTGTCCATCTCTTCCATCAAGCCCAGGTCTGCCCTTTGGACCCTAACAAATAAAGCAAATGAGTAACTGAACAGCAGAGGGTATTTTGAATTAAAATCCCAAACTATTACCTGATGGGTTTTTTTCAAATACATTAAATTATATTTAATTTAATACTTGGACAGATGAGGGATTTAAAAAAACTGACCTGAGGTCCTGGAGGCCCAACAGACCCCCAGTCTCCCATCTTTCCTTCCAGCCCCTGCATACAGAAGCAAATCTGTCGTTCAAAATACTTGGTACAATATCTGCTTGGTAATTTTTAATAAGAATACTAAAAAATATATAAACTTTTATTCAGCTGTACCTGTAATCCTGGAAGTCCAGGAGGCCCTCTAATACCAGGAAAACCATCTGCCCCCTAAGTAAGAACCAACAAAGTGATGGCATTAGGTAAAATATGTTGGATGTAAGCAGGTGATAAGTGAGAGATACTCACCGCCTCTCCTGGAGGTCCTGGTTTGCCTGAGTCTCCTTTAAAACCTGTAGTTCCTGGTAACCCTTTAGGACCCGTCAAGCCCTCAGAGCCTCTGAGACCAGGAGCACCCTAAAGCCAAGGCATCAGGGAATTAAGTGTTTAATCATAGAATTAAATATACAGAAAGAGAGAAATAGAGAATCATTACATCTGACAATACACCAACCTGGGATCCAGGTTTTCCCATCTCTCCCTTTAGTCCTCTTTGTCCACTTGCTCCCTGTTACAAATTATTTAAATAAAGAAAATTGACTTTTCTTGTTTCTATATTACAAAACAAATAATACAAATTGTATTATTCTTTTTAAATATCCCAAACTGGTGATATAAATGGTGTAGTGGTGTAGCACTGTTGCCTCACAAGAGGGTCCAGGTTTTTTTTTAACCTGACTTTGACCTGACCCGCATGCACAAATTACATTGCTCTGGAATCCCGGGTTCAACTCACAAGTTGATTTGAATACCAAGCAAATGTAAAACACAGCAATTACCTGCTTTCCAGCTTCTCCCAGAGCTCCTGTTACTCCTCTGATGCCAGAGTCACCCTGTAGGACAAAAAGAAATACAGAAGCTGATATATATTAAACTGATTATGTTTTTAAGATCTATGATCTTGTTATGGACAGGTGACTTGTCCATGGTGCCTCTCGCCATGAGACCCCTGTGACCCCAAATTAGGAAACAAAGATAAGGGTTAGAAGATAAGGGTTAGTGAATGAATGAATGAATTAAAAATGAATACATTAATAAATGAATTAATGAATTATGGGGCGGCCCGGTAGCGTAGTGGTTAGCACGGTCGCCTCACAACAAGAGGCTCCGGGTTTGATTCCCGGGCTGGGGATCTATCTGTGCGGAGTTTGCATGTGCTCTTGCGTGGGTTTCTTCCGGGAACTCCGGTTTCCTCCCACAGTCCAAATTGGTGATTCTAAATTGCCCATAGGAGTGAATGTGTGTGTGTGTGTGTGTGTGTGTGTGTGTGTGGTTGTTTGTCCATGTGTTTCCCTGAGATGGACTGGCGACTCGTCCAGAGTGTACCCCTGCCTCTCGCCCTATGTGAGCTGGGATAGTCACCAGCAGACTCCAATGACCCCGAAGACGATGAATGAATGAATGAATAAATGAATTATCTTGTTTACAGATTAGAGAGATATAAATTATGATACCTTTGGACCTGGTTGGCCATTTTGACCCGAAGATCCTCTGAATCCTATCAGACCCTGTGTGAATATATTAAATAAATATAATGTAAATCAAGATGTAAGAGAATGTAATAATAACTTATTCATTTTTAAAACATGGACGAATGAGGAATTGCAGATTATGCTGTTATAAATAAAAATTAGTTCATTTATGAAGCTTAAATATGACAAAACTGAACCTCAGATATGCTGGGAGAAAGCGCTACCAATAAACCATTACACCAGTGTGGTTACATCACTGTTCACAATGTTTGTCTTCAGCTGAACCCTCTTTAAAGACATGGTGGTATGATCACACTAAATAAACATTAGAACTAACAGCAGAGAACACTTAGACAAATGTTTCACAGGTTGGAACCACTAACCTAACATAAATATTATACAATAAAGGTTCCAGATTGATTCCCATTTTTACTATTGGATGAATCTCCAGTCTTCTATTAAGACCTTCCAGTCCAATGTTGTGTTTGAATGTGAGAATCTCTTCATTAAGCTCCAACAGTATTAGTGAGATCAGACACTAATGTCAGGTAAAGAGGTTTGGGGAGGGTCAGTCGCCATTACAGTTCATCCCAAAGTGGTGGTAAGATCAAGACTTTGTGCCGAACAATGGTGGTTTTTTTCACTCTAATAATAACCCAGCATGTGATAATGGAGGTCAAAGGTTTTGTGCTCAGGGTCTTTGTCATGCTGGAACAGTGTTGGAGTCTATAAGGAATAATATAATGCTACAAAATACAACACACATTCTAGACCAACTGTGGGCTTTTTAGCAACAGTTTGAGCAGGTATCTAGATCTGATGGTCAGGTGATCAAAAACTTTTGGCAATATAGTATATGTTAAACGCCACACAAAAACATCTACAAATAAAATAAGCATTCTAATAAATTTAATCAATCAATTTGTTACCGACTATAAAACATGTATTTAAATCCGAATAAATAAACCTCCACTTTTTCCTTGCTGTACCTCTAATCCCATCAGTCCCGCTGGTCCAGTTTCCCCCATCACTCCACTTTGACCCTAGAAAAAACAAAATGACAGGATGCAATAAAATAAATAATAAACAAAAAAAAATCACAAGGTCACTTGGAACTGCGCACTTACATGAAATCCAGTATAGCCTTCATCACCCTTACGCCCTCTTCCTCCTTGGACCCCAAAGAATCCTGGGGGCCCAGCATCCCCTAGAATTCCCCTTAGCCCAGAGTCACCCTGAAATAAATAAATAAATCTAAAGTTTCTCTAAACCATAAATTACATAAAGACTTACTGTTGGTAATATTTCTTCTTTGAACCTTTTGTCCTTTAGGGCCTGGATTGCCAGTACCGCCCACAAGTCCCCCAGCCCCCTATAATACAAATAAATAACTATTATTATGGAAAATTAGTGAAAGTAACTTTTATGGCATTTTCTGTTCAGACTTTATGTATGAAAACCTCTTTGCCACTTAGTCCTCTCTTTCCTTGCATCCCTTGATGGCCTTGTTGTCCTGGCTCTCCTGAAATTCCCAGTGGTCCAGACTTACCAACAGAGCCAGATGAGCCCTATAATTAAAAGAAAAAAAAATTATTTAAGAATGAAAACATTATGGCAACCGGGTTTAGTTCCAGCTCAGGTCCTTCCTCCTCCTTCATCTTTCTCTCTCTTTGTCCTATCAATAAAGGCAAACATGGCTGAAAGCATAATAGAACATCATTCATTCATCTCCTTACCCGCTTATTCCCTAATTTGGGGTCACAGGGGTCTGCTGGTGCCTATCCCAGCACACATAGGGCGAGAGGCAGGTGTACACCCTGGACAGTTTGCCACACATAGACAATCAATCACACACACATTCACTCCCATAGGCGATCAACCTAATATACATGTTTTTGGATGTTGGGAGCAAACCAAAGTACCCGGCAGAAACCCCCACAAGTGAGATGAGAACATGCAAGCTCTGCACAGAAATATACCCGGCCCGGGAATCGAACCCCAGACCTTCTTGTTGTGTGGCGACTGTGCTAAACACTACGCCATCGCGCTGCCCCATAATGGAATATATAAAACATAATTTTTTTTATTATTATATATATATAATATTATTTATATTTATATTATATTATTTAATATAAACAAATAGAAAAATTGAAGCATTATATCTAATTGCCACTTTGTTGGTTTGTGTTGACTTTTAAAATATCTAAGCACTAAACCATTTGAACCAGTGCCAAAATAACCCTCTTATATCTGTGAGATTATTAGAACATGTAACTGATTCATGTAGCTGTAAGTAAAAGGACATATGATAGTGTTGTTTACTCACACGTTCCCCTTTTCTCCCTGATGTCCCCTCTAACCCCAGAGGACCAGGAAATCCCTACAGAGACACAAACACACCCTTAATTAAAGAACTGATGGAAAGTAACTTAATTCTAATACTGTTGTTCTAGTACTTGATTCGATTTTTCCATTTATTCTGTTTACCCACTATGGCAAAATATAAAAACATCTCTTGACAGCACATAATACACCTGAGATAAACAACAACAAAACAACATTCAAACATGCTAAAACACAATATTACACTATCATGATAACTCAAGAAGATACAGGACATATTACTTAGTACTGTCTCATGTTATGAAACTAACCTGTTGTCCAGTCAGACCATTAGATCCAGGGTCACCTGGAAGTCCCGGAGATCCCTTTAGAAGAAAATTCCATTATTATTTTTTTTTGTGTGTCTAGTCATTTTCTTAATAATTCCATCACTAATTAGCTAATAATTCTTCTGCCAGATTCTTGACAAAAGGTTCTGTTTTACCTGTTGTCCTTTTTCTCCTAATAGTCCGACTCTTCCAGCAGCTCCTGGTGCTCCCTGACAGTCAGGATAATTAATTAGTGTCACTAATCATGTACAGTCTAGATTTTTTCTTGATTAGGATGCAGTGGTGAGTAAAATGAGAAGTACCCACTCACTGGCAATCCAACAGGCCCGAGTTTTCCACTTGGCCCTTGAGGTCCCAAACTACCAGGGGGACCAGGTTTCCCTTGTGTACCCACTGTGCCTGGTAGACCCGCTGAACCCTGAAAATAAAGCAAAACTATCACAACAAGTAACCATTTCATTCATTCATTCATTAATTCATTCATTCATTCATTCATTCTTCTTTTAAGCTGATTATTCCCTAATTCAGGGGCATAGGGGTCTGCTGTAGCCTATACCAGTGCACACTGGGCAAAAGGCAGGTGTACACCAACGGACAGGTCGTCAATCCAGTCCAGTGGTCAGTTCAGTCTAGCCTATGTTCGCTGGGATAGTCTCCAACAGACCCGTGTGAATTAGGGAATAAGTGGGTTTCAATGAATGAATGAATGCTGTATGTATAAACCCTATTCCAAAAAAGTTGCAACACTGTAGAAATTGGGAATATAAACAGAATGCAATAATGTGGAAGTTTCAAATTTCAATATTTTATTCAGAATACAACATAGATGACATATTAAATGTTTAAACCGAGAAAATGTATCATTTTAAGGGAAAAATAAGTTTCATGGCATCAACACATCTCATAAAAGTTGGTATAAGGCCATGTTTACTACTGTAAGGAATCCCCACTTCGGAGGGGACAAGTTGCTCAAGTTTAGGAATAGGAATGTTCACCCATTCTTGTCTAATTTGTCACATCTTCTACTATGGGTGAAAGATCTGGACTGCATGCTGGCCATTTCAGTACCTGGATCCTTTTCCTACGCAGCCATGATGTTGTAATTGATGCAGTATGTGGTCTGGCATTGTCATGTTCGAAAATGCAAGGTCTTCCCAGAAAGAGACGATGTTTGGATGGGAGCATATATTGTTCTAGAACTTGGATATACCTTTCAGCATCAATGGTGACTTTTAAGCTGCCCATACCTCACACGCTCATGAAACCCCATACAGAGATGCAGGCTTCTGAACTGAGTGCTAATAACAATTGGGTTGTCCTTGTCCTCTTTAGTCCAGATGACATGGTCACCCATTCAATTTTTCTCTGAGAAACTCCTTTCCGATATTTTCTCCGCAGCATATGGAGAATTGTTGATCCTCTGCTCATCTAGACTTTTGAGAGGCTCTTTTTTTTTCACCAATCATGGTGCCAACTGACCTAATAAGTTGCAAATTGGTCCTCCAGCTGATTATTATATGTACATTTATACCTGTCCCAACTTTTTTGGAATGTGTAGCTCTCATGAAATCCAAAATGAACCAATATTTGGCATGACATTTAGGGAAGTGGTAGCCTGGTGGTTAAGGTGTTGGACTAATGCCACAAAGACCAGGGTTCAAATCCCACCTCCTCCAAGCAACCGCTGTGGGCCCTTGAGCAAGGCCCTTAAATCACAATTGCTCAGTTGTAAAAAAGAGACCAAAATATAAGTCACACTGGATAAGAGCGTCTGCCAAAATACCAAACTGTAACTGTAACATTTTTAAAAACGTGTCACTTTCAGCCTTTCATATGTTTTTATATTTTATTCTGAATAAAATATTAAAATTTGAAACTTCCAATTCATTGCATTCTGTTTTTATTCACAATTTGTACAGTGTTTTTGGAATCGGGTTTGTATAAAAAAGAATTAACAATGAGAGATGAAGGTGGGTACTCACGGGTGGTCCTGGTATACCAGTTGGTCCTATCTCACCTTGACGGCCCTACAAAATACAAAATACTATTGAAGAAAATGTTTGTGTGATTAAGATAATTTAAATTGATATTATAAGATGAACACTACACCTGAGGTCCAGTTGGGCCCCTTCCTCCAGGTGTACCAGGAGGACCCTGTGAATCCAAACCAATAATAAAGTTACAGGTATGGTGGAAATTTAATGAAGCAATCTTCATCATTCATTCATTCGTCTTCTTATTCGTTAATTCTGGGTCATAGGGGTTTGCTGGAGCCTACTCCAGCGCACATAGGGAAAGAGGCAGAGCTACACCCTGGACAGGTCGCCAGTCCATCACAGGGCACACATAGACGAGCAACCACTCACAAACACATTCACTCTATAGTATGTGCAATTTAGAATCACTAATCAACCTAATGTAAATTCGGGAGGAAACCGGAAACCCATGCAAGCACAGGACATGCAACATGCAAACTCCGCACAGAAAGACCCCCAAATAGGGAATCGAAACCAAGGACCTGTGTAAGGGGGACGACTCTGGCTGATGGCTACAGGAGGGCGCCATCGCCAGAGTTCTGAACTTTCTACTTCTTCTGTTACTAGGCAATTAGGCGTGGCCACCCTATATAAGGCCACGCTTCCAAACCTTACTGAGCATGATAACAAACCCTCTCTATCTGGCTTTCGACCCTTGGACTGTATTACGTTACCCCTTTGCCTACTGATTTGGATTTGTTCACTATCTGCTCTTTTATCTCTGGATTAATAAACGTTTGTGAGTAATCCTTGCTATATATATGCATTCATGGCCTCGGCTAACAACCGAGCTTCTCAGCCCTCACAACCTGCTTGTTGTGAGGCAACTGTGCTAACCACTATGCCTCCGCGCTGCCCAAGAAGCAATCTGTAATTTAAAACTCATTATACAAACAAAATCCTGTCATACGATTTTCAAAAATACATGTTTACAAAAGAAGCTGTGCGTTAGCGTAGTGGTTAGCACAATTGCCTCACAGCAAGAAGGTCCTGTGTTTGATTCTCGGGAAATTTTTTGGAAAGAATATTTCTGTGCAGAAAGATGCATGGTCTTCCAGCACTTGAGTAGGTTTTCTCCTGGTACTCCAGTTTTCTCCCACAGTCCAAAAACATGTCCATTCGGTTGATTGGTGAGTCTCAATTGCCCTTAGGAGTGAATGTGTGTGGTTGTCAATGTGTAGCCCTGCGATAGATTTCACACTATTTGCACTGGGATAGTGTTGCCCTAGATACTGTTGCCCTAGAAATTCCACACCGAATTCATAGATGTTTTACTAAAACGTTTTACTTTTACTAAAGCCTTCTCCATTCATAATTCATCTTGCAGACATTTAAAGCTTTCTAATATTACACATCATCTTACAGTGGCTCCTCTCAGTCCAGGTTTTCCAGAAGTTCCTCTTACACCAGGTTCACCCTGAAATAAATATCTTAGAGTGAGCATCTGAAAATAATACCGAATACACACTAGTGATAGTTTAAACATACTGTACAAACAGAGCCTTTATTAAAACAGCAGAAAATATTGTCTCACTAGTTCTCCCATATGACCAGGCCTTCCCTGTAGGCCTCTTGCGCCTGGATAACCCTAAAGAAAATAAAACCCAAATTAAAAGTCATTAATTACAGGCAGGATTTATTTAAGGTCATTAACATGTTTCTATTCTTGAGACAAACATATCACTGAAGATTCTTGATATAAAATATTGGTACTCTTATTTAGGTGCTTTTTTAAAACCTTTTTTATCTACCCAAAATACATATCCAGTATTACTAGGCTTTTTCAAATGGTCAGTAGGAAGTTTAGCCCTTTAAGCAAAGCCCTTAACACTCAGCAGCTCATATGTATAAAAAATATATAAATTATTTATTAATTAATGAATTAATAATTAATCAAAGATTCTGTAACCTTCTGTTTTAGTGTATGTGTGTGTTTGTGTGTGTGTGGTTGTTCGTCTATTTGTTGCCAGGTGATGAACTGCCTTTCAATATATCTGACCCACTGAATTAGGGAATAAGTGGATCAGAAGATGAATGAATGAATGAATGAATTAATTAATGAATGAAACAGACTTGGAACAAGAAGGTCCTGGGTTCAATTTCCAGGGTTGGAGATCTTTCTGTGCAGAGGTTGCAAGTTCTCCCCACACTTGCGTGGGTTTCCTCTTACAGTCCAAAACATGCAGATTAGGTCAAATGGTGATTCTAAATTGCCCAAAGGAATGAATGTGTGTAAGAATGGTTGTTTGTCTATGTGTGGCCCTGCGATGGACTGGTGACCTGTCCAAGGTGTATCCCTGCCTCTCGCCCTATGTGAGTTGGGATAGGCACCAGCGGACCCCCGTGACCCGAATTCGGGAATAAGCGGGTATGAAGTTGAATAAATGAATACACAGCCTAATATTTTCATTGTTTAATTGGTATGTCTGTTTCTAAAGACAGCAATAAAAATGTAAATTGATTGTTTTATTCTTTATTATTATGTTTTGAAATAAATGAATGATAATCATGATAACTGTAAAACTGTGATTAATCCTCAGATGATAATCACACAAAAAAAATCTACAATCATTGCATCCCTACTCTGAATACAGGGCATGTTCGAAATGCTGTACTGTAAATATCCGAGATTTTACTTACATACATTCCCACAGGTCCCTGAGGACCTTCAGCACCTGGCATCCCTGATAATCCCTGATGAACAGGAAGTGCGTTCAATAGTCAATTCAAATAGAATGCACTAATTTTAGATTAATATATGACAGTCAAACGACAGAGTACCAACACTCTATAATAACATATATAGAAAATAAAATACATCATAACCATCATATAGATAATGGGTGGTAGATAGACAGATGGACGGCTGGACAGACAAACGTGCAGATAGACAGATAGATAGGCTGTTGCTTAGATAGTTAGACAGACAAATAGACAGACAGACACAGGTATATAGGGTGCTGTTTCAGACAGACAAGTAGATAGATAGATAGATAGATAGATAGATAGATAGATAGATAGATAGATAGATAGATAGATAGATAGATAGATA